>CM034240.1:23771053-24023553 GCA_019916065.1 Vitellaria paradoxa
TATTTAAATGGTGCTCGACTAATTAAGTTCTCTTAATCGTAGGATGTGTCAAGCGCTAGCAATCAACCAAGAGTAAACATTCAACAAAATGACGATAGTATCCTTAGAAACAAGAAAAGTCAAATTGGAAGTTCAGATCAGGGCAGAAAGACCATCAATTGCATAGGACGTGTCCGAAACACCAACTGAGGATTCCTATATCAACAAAGCATCCAAAATCCAAAGTCAAGGTTAATTCGGTTCAGAAGTCAAGAATAGCATCTACCGAAGCATTCGAAGGATAGTATCGACCAGAATGCCCAGATCTACCCAAAAATCCACAAGGAGAGACAAAACATCTCAAAACATGTAAAAAGATATAGAGATAGGCTCTGAACAACTAAAATATTGATCCAGAGGTCATCCAGGCCCTCTTCACTCAAATGGTTCTACCACCAAAAAAAAAAAAAAGCTACTAACACACCAGATACAATTTGAGCCTCTAAATGAAGTTAGAACATAATCAAATTACATAAGAATGTCAAAGGTACATTTCCTAAAGTAATGACATGGCTAGGTCTGATCAAGTCAAACTTTAGAAGCTCTCTTCGAAGCCTGACCATAAAATTCATTAATATTTTGTAAATTCACAAAGAGGCTTAGTGTCACATCGATGGAATTTTTAGATTCCTCATACCCAAAATGGTAGGAGGAGTCATCTTGGTGGTTCCTCCAAGGGTTAGGCAAAAGACATGACTGGGCCCTATCTATTTTAGCCTCTTTTGGAGCAATAGTTTTCAACAGACCTAACTCATCTTGAAGAATCCAAATTGAACTAAATTTGACCCTAATTGGTTTAATTCTCTCCAAAAAGTGCCCATGAAGTCTTTGGAGCTCTCGAAACTGTCTAAAACTTCCTAAAATCACCCTAACCTATCAAAGTAGGACCCAAAACTTAGCTGAACATGGCCTGAGCTGGGGGCTGTAGACTAAATGGCCACCATTTTCTTCTAGCTACCAAACAGGGTCTACCAAGGTGCTTTGGCAGACTTTTTTGCTTGTCTGGGTATGTGAAGTTCTTCACTTAACCTGTTTTGTGATTATGTTCGCCCGTGTCTCCGAGCAAACATGTCACCTGTCTCTATAAGTAAAAAGGATTGAAAATGGGACTTTTATAAAAGGTTTCCCCATGGACTCAGGTGAATATGTTTGTTTGAGGACGTGGGCGATTTGTTTTGCCTGTGATGGTCAAGCGAAAACTTGGTTCTGGTATAGAAAAACCTATAAATAGGCTCCCTCCCTTCTCATTTTTCACATTCAACAATTAGAAAAAGCTTTGAAAAAGCATTCAAGAGCTCTCAAGGTGAAACCAAATTTGAACTTTCTCTCTTCAGAAAAAGCTTGCATTGGTAAAAATTCTCTCTCTAGAAAATTTTTATTTTATTTTTAATTTAATTTATTTACATGATTAGGATAAAATAATTTTAATTATATAAATAAAACCCTCTATTAATGAAAGGTATCCAGTTCACAACTCAAGTTCAGGCCAGACCTAATGCATGTTATTGACTGAATTTACTCAAGATAATTTTGTAAAATACCATATATCATATATAGGACAGACATGACATACTACCATCATACCATGTCATACCATGACATCATCATGCATCACCATGCTATGCCATGTATACCACGTCATTATCATCCTATGCCATACTAACATGCCATATTGTCATGATATACCATATTACACCATGTCGTGACCATGCTATCCCAACATGTCATATTATCATGTTATTCGACGCTACCATATTCAATCATCATCCCACATCATAATATGGCATTCCAGAACATCATATACCATACTAGCACATGTTATATCATGCCATCTCATGCCACATATCATGTTTTGACATGTCTGCACATGGCTGCACATGCTAGAACACATCCAAATATGTGAACACAAACCTAATTGGGCATATACAGGCTTAGAAGTCAAACGCTTATGAATCCAGAGTATTTACCCGAGCAAGCGAGGCTCCAAGGAACTGGGAATGACTTAAGATTGGTTAAACCGATGATTTCTGTGTCATAACCTCTCAAATATATCTTACACGCATTCTTGAATTGTCATCCATGTTAGAATATAAGTTGTCATCACATTTAACATGCCTATGACAAACCTGACATATCAAATGCATCACATGAGACCCCAAGGCCATTTCATACAGACCTAATCATCATTACTAGTAACTGAGCTCCTAATTAGAGTTAAGTTCCTTTCCCAGATGATAAAAACCCACTCACATGCACCAGGTGCATCCTTGGAGCAAGGCTCCTTTTCCCCAATTATATACAAGGCACTAACTATTTCTTCTCATCTGGAGTAAGACTCATTTTCTCTAATTATGTGCCAGACACTAACTATTTCTCCTTTGGAACAATGCTTAATTCCCAATTATGTGTAAGGTGTTAATTATCTTTTCCCTTAGAGCAAGGCTCCTCTTTTCCCTAGTTATGTGCAAGGCGCTAGCTGTTCTTTTTACCCTAGAGCAAGGTTCTTTTTTCCAATTAAGCATAAAGTGCTCACTATCTTTTATCATCTAGAGCAAAGCTCTCGTCCTGAGTTATGCGCGAGATGCTAACTTCCATTTAAGTCACAGAGTTAGGCTCTCACAATACAAAGGTGATTACTTTTAGTATTAACCTAGAGCTAGGCTTTTTCTTACCTTTATCCTATAGGAGGAGCGAAGCTCTTTCACACTAATCTAATATATAGCATTGACCTTGTCAGTCACTCCCTCATACACTTAGCTTACTCATGCCAATGATGAGGCTCACTATGCCTGAGGCTAATCAATTTGCCATCCACGACATTCTGATCACACTTGCATCCATTTGTATATGTATCAGCACATCACATTTGTGTGGGGCACTGTTTAGAGCTACGTTGGCCTGATCTCTTCATAGGGTACGTTGGTAGCTCAAGTAGATAGCTTGAGTCCGGTCATCACAATTTTCTTAAACCATCTATAGGAGGTGCTAAATTAGACTTAGAGCAAGACTCTTACATCTGCATACTAGTTTATCTCATACCAATATGTAGTTTGGACCACTTTAGGTCTGAACTATGTTGGCTTGATCCCTTCATAGAATACGTAGGCAGCTCGAGTACATAGCTTGAGTGCGGTCACCTTAGTCTTTATAGACCATCTTTTAATTCACATTTCATTCCCAGCACGCGCGCGCACACACACACACACACACACACTTCTGGTGCACAAGAACTACATAAGTCCACACATCTAATTTAGTATAGATTCCTAGTTCAAATCTTATCCCCAGTCACGAATTTAATCTTTAAATGCATCTAAAGTCAATCCAACACATAGAACCCTCTAGGGTATACGCTGCCACATAGGTAGAAATTACATTACACTCACATACACGAGATAGGCTCGATCGCTTCATATTTCATGCATCATTTGCATTTATAATTTATATACAATGATCATTATAAACCGGAGTATTATATTGTGAGATTGTGTTGCTAGAAATGGAAAGAGAATTTAGATATCCCTAGATATTTAGGTGTAATGGTTTTCATGCGTAGTCGAACCCATAGACATATTATCCCTGATTGTATAAAACGTCGAGAGTCACTAAAAATTGTCCTTTTATCATAATTTCAAAAATATAAATAAAAAACTTTTTAACATAAGCTAAAATTCAAATTACTCGACACACCATTTTGAAAGTATCGGGTGGCGACTCCCAGTCTCTACAATTAGGCCTTATTTTTAAAATCAAAACATATTTTTTACATTTGGGTAATCTAAGACGTGCCATGTTGCAAGAAAGGCACACGACCTGCACTCATCAACGTAGCTCGCGGATCCAGTTGTGACATATTGAATTTGAACATGTTTACAAGAGAAATTCAAAAGGAAAATTAAGTTTTCTCTCCTACCAAACAAGATCTAAATTATCTCTCTACAAAATATCAATCTACTCTCTAACTCTAACTCTATATATGAAAATCTCTATCTAACTCTTAGCCATTAACCTCCATTTATAGCACAACCTCATTCACATGCAAAAGTACCAAAAGTTCCTTAAATACAATGAGAAAATTACGAAAAAATCCGAGCTGTTTGAATTGTCTAGATAAGGTTGCACACCAAGCCCTTGTCTGGACCTTAGTTTGTACCTAATTCAAGACTTAGCCAAAATTTTGAAGTCTAAACTTGATCCTCCTTCTGTGGCGTGAACCTAAGTGAGCGCAAGGGTCTGTTTAGACAGAGGTGCACACCAACTTTATGCCTTAGACATTTTTCTTGAGTTTTTGGTTGAGTTAGCTTTTGTGGTGCCAACTTGGGTTGGCACCACCCCCTGTGTGAATTTAGGTACGAACAAGGTTTCACACTTAGAATTTTTTCTCCTTTTTAAGCTCTGTTCGTTCTTCTTTTTGACTTACATTCATATAGGACTTCTTCCACTTGCATTTTTATGTTGATTAGGCCTCCAATTACCTAGATTTAATTTTTGAAAATTGCAATCAAAACAAAACACAAGTGTATGAGAAATATGCAATAAAACTAAACCTAAGTGAATATATTTATACATTAGCACATTAAAAAGGTGGATAAATGTACAATATTATGTGCTAATCAATAATATATGGGGCCTTCCTCTAATCTAAGGCCTTAGGCTACTGCCTAACTTGCCTAAAGGCCTAACCGGCATTAGGGCTGGGCTCGATGGCCATAAAACAAATTCTTCTAGAGTCCTACCTAATGTGTGGATGTGTGTGTATGATGAGACAATGATAATTGAAATAACCAATAAATGATTTGGATATAATACGAATAAGAGATGATTATAATATGATTGTGATGCTTATGTGATACATGGTAGTAGCATGCTAGTGCATATTGTCTTGTTTATCTACATAATAGGCACAAATGGACCTGTGCTCATTTTGCTACAGATTTTGACTAGCTCAGATTGCATTTTTTATTTATTATTCTTTTAATCTCTAAGGAGATATTCTGTATTAAATGTATTCTAATATTCGATGTGGTTATAAAGGCCAATTGAGCCTATATTGTTACAATATGTGGTTGTGAGCACTTTGCCTAGTTTTGGACTGAGTGTCATTTATAATTACATTTTGTTATCTTTTCTAGGGTGGTAATATGGCTCTAACTGGGTTTGTTATGGTTAATTGTGATCTGCATATGATATTAGATTGTGACTTAGGTTGAGAAATTCAGAGCGTGACAGATTGGTATTAGAGTGTAGATTTAGAATACCTAGGGAATAGTAGGAGTCTTTTGTTTTGTATGCTATGTGATAATGTGCTTTGACTTTACTTTTGAGTCTTAAGAATGTTGGCCTCAGTCTATGCTATTATTATTATTATTATTACTATTATATTATTGTTATTATTATTTTATGAAAGATGTTATCGCATGTTGCTTCAAGAGGTAAAGGTCAAGGCCAACATAAGGGAAAAGGCCGAGGCAGAGATGGAGGAGCAACAACTATTTCACCAGAGTGTGGGGGCCGAGGATTAGCTTGAGGTGCTAGTTTGGTATAGGGTTCCATGTCTATCTTAGAGTATAAGAGGAAGTTTTTGGATTTGTCTAAGTATGCCTTAGAGCTCATCTCCTTGACACATAAGTGTTAGAGATTTGAGTAAGAGTTAAAGCCAACATTGTAGGAATGAATGGTTTTACTTGGTTTGGATGATTATTAGGCCTTGACTACTAGGGAAATATCATGGAGAGAGATATGTCTGAGACTATGAGTCAGTAGGAGGATTGTCAAGGCTTGAGTTTTAGGCTGTAGTAGGATAGTAGCAGTCGGAAAAAATAGCCTGGCAGTTTCTCAGTGCCACCAACTAAGCATTCTCACCAAGTGGTGCAGCACCGCCACAGTCTGGATTTCTAGAGTTTTTGGAGTTTCATCTCAGTGGGCAGTTACTTGTTTCCATTGTAAGCAATTAAGCTATAAGAATTATGAGTCTTTTCAAAGGAGTCGAGCAACTAGAAAAATGGTGGAGGTGGACAGGAGACTGGATATGTCTAAGCTTGCTATTCTTGTGGCCAGCAAGTCCATGGGTAGAGATTTTGCCTATAGAAACAGGGTAGCGGTGGGGCTAGGATGTTGCAGTAGACAATTCAGTCAGTATAAGGTAGTTAACCATCAACTTCTCAGTTTATTTAGTGTTCGCAGTAGTGGTGGGTGGTTTCTTAGGAGAGTGTGTAGAGTAGGGAGTAATAACATCAGCAGAAGGGTGTCTAGTAGGGTAGAAAGTTAGCAGGCCACCTAGGCAAAGTTTTTGCTATGACCCAATAGGAGGTGCTAGCAAAGCTTGTAGTGTTTAGAGATACATTTCTTATTTATGCTTCTAGTGTTATAGTCCTCTTGATACAAGGGCACCTTATTGATTCATAGCTACATATTTTGCTAGTGGATTGAAATTGGATGTGCATCAGTTAGTTCTGCCTTTGCGTATTGAGACACCAATTACAGGCTTATATATGCTGACCATCGTTTATATAAGTTATAATTTAATTATTAAGGATGGGTTGGATGGTTAGGAGTTTGGCTCCATGTTTGATTTGATTATGTTAGAGATAAGGGGCTTTGATGTCATAATTGGTATGGTTAGCTAATGATCTACTAGACAGTGATTGACTAGGAGTCGGGTGATTTTGTTCACCCCTAGAGGGAGACCAGATTCAATTCTTTGTGGATCAACGTGATCCTTATGCCTTGCTTTCCTTGAATGGGCAGAGATGAGTGAAGTTATGTAGTTTATTTGCCTGTTTAGCGATTGATGATGAAGATGTTGGTGGGGCTAAACTACTCAGAGTGGTTTATGAATTTTCAGATGAACTATCATCGTTGTCACTTGAGCATGAGGTGGAGTTCTGTATTGATTTGGTTCCTAGTACAAATCTACCACTCTATATATGCTGGCACTTGCTAAGCTTGTTAAGTTGAACACTTGGGTGGAGGATTTGTTGTCTAGGGGGTTTATTCGGTTAAGTACCTTACTATGGGGTATATCAGCATTATTTGCCTCTAAGAAGGATGGGACACTTCGAATGTGTATTGACTGTAGAAAGTTTAAACCGAGTAACCATTAAGAATCTGTACCCATTATGAGGATTGATGACTTGTTTGATTAGTTGAAGAAATTGGTAGTTATCTCGAAGAATGATTTGAGTACATGTATCACTAGTTGAGAGTAAGACCTAAGGATACCTAAGACTAGGTATGGCTACTGCGAGTTCTTAATGATGCCATTTGGTTTGAGTAATACCCTTGCCTTGTTCATAGACTTGATGAATAGAGTTTTTAGTGCCCATTTGAACAAGTTTGTGGTGATATTTATAGATGATGTACTATTTATTTCAAGACAGAACAAGAACATGGGGTGCATTTATAAATAGTGTTGTATACATTAAAGGATCATCAGCTATATGCAAAGTTGAGTTAGTACAAAAGCGATAATTTTGTCACATCAAGTTTTTTAATTTCTAGCATTTTAAATTATGTCTTTTAATGCCATAATTTCCCATAATTTCAACACTATCTATCATTACATGTTTTTTTAATTTAATTGTCTTAAACAATCCAAAGCAAATTCAAGTAAATTAATTAATTAGATTTCCCCTTATTTCTTAACCACATAATAAGTTCAAATTAACCTATAATACCAATTGTCACCTAAACTCCATCATTTAAATTTATTAAGTTCCAAACCTTGAATCTAACTCTTTGTAGACATGATTGGGACTTGACCGATTATCTTATTACAGTTGACTCCTCTACTTGGGATAAGCAAACAGTATCCTCATTAATATATTAATATTTTTTATAAATTTATAAAAATAAATAAATTAATATTTACAAATTAAAATCTAAACGAAAGTTTTGTTCAAATTTTTATGTAAATTTGATTTAATTCGATTCTTAAAGCAAGGTTGGAAAAGATCAAATTTGGTTATGTTTTTGTCAAGGATTGAACCAAAAACCAAGGGAAGGTTTGGCAATCATTAGCTTTTAACTTTTTTTTCACTTTCCACGAATTTTAGCTAAAATTTAATTTTATTTTTTTGTTAGGTGATTTTTAAGTATGTTATTTACATTAATAAAAAAATTATAAAAATGATTCCAAATAGAAAATTTTGTATATGGATTAAAAAAAATTTAGTTAAAGCTTTTAGGTTAAAAAACAATACAAAGAAAAAATACTTCTGAATTAAGAAAATTCAAAATTCTTTTACCCATGAGTATTTTTTTATTGTTAATCAAAATTTTATAATTTTCTGATAAATATAAACAAATATGCCTAAAAGTTACAAATAAATAAAATATTAAGAAAAAAAAAAACTATACGAGATCAAAAAAATTAAAATAAAAAAGTTTAAGCTACGTTATATGTTGATCAACTAAAATTTAGTCATATTCAAATGATTAAGTACCTGTTCGGAGTGTCAAATTTTGAAAAAAAAAATTAGATAAATTTTGAATTACTGAGACCATTTAAGGGATGTTTGGTTCGTCAAAACTAACCAAAACTCACCAACTTTTCGTACCTTTTTCTAAGTAAATTTTATTATATATTACTTTTGTATCAAATATTTATACTTTGTTGTATTTTTTGGCCTTTTTTGACTAACCAAACACATTCTTAGCGTATTTCTTAAAAAGTATGAAAAAGTTGGTAAAAATTAAAAAAAATTAATAGAGATTGAAAAAATAAAAAATTTTTATTAAGAAGAAAATTGAAAAATTTTAAAATATTAAAAAAATACTTGAAATTTCGGCCAAATTCGACAAAGGCACTCCAAACGCAAATGTTTGATAAATTTGTCAACATTTTTTTTATACGAGGAAATAATGTTAAATAATAATTACGTACACGTAATCATTTGCGCTATGTTACAAAAATCACAATTGACCCGACCAATGATTGGCGGAGACCCGTTTTTATCCCTTGTCATGTACGAGTGTGCAGGGAGTGCCTTAGCGCACGAAATTATAATTTAATCAGTAAAAAATTAAAATATAAATTTGTAAAATAAATTTATATAACATTTTATAAAAATAATTTATAAAAATAAAAATTACTAATAAAAAAATTAACAATAATGCAATTATAACTCAGATATATTTTGACTAAAATTAAATTATAAAAAAATCTAAAAGTAAAAACTACTAAATAAAAAAAATGAAATGTAAATGGATCAGGAGACTGACATATAAAAACAATAAAAGAGATTAACTTAATAAAGTAAATTTAGATAGTATTTGATTTGTCAAAAAAAAAAATTAAAAGTTAATGTAATAATTACACGTGACAAAATCTGTTATAAAAAATTAAATAAAATTATTAAAATTAATATCCATTATTAGAGTTAATAGAGTGCCTAAAAAAATTAAAAATAAAATGTATTTATAATCTCTCAAATTAATCATTTGTATTTTTTTAAACCTCCAATCAGCGTGTTCGGCTACTCATTATTATTACTTTTTATTTTTTTGTTGAGTCTTGGTGGCCACGGCCGCGAAATGGTTAGGTGGGCTCATTTGTGGATGCAGGATCGAGTCCTGGTGGCCACAGTGTGAGAGTTTTACCCCCTGTAGGAGTGGTTCCTTGTGGGCACTAGGCACTAGTTCTCCTGTTTAGGAGGCTACTATATACCGTGATTTACCTCCCCTACCATTCTCTTGGGGCCGAGGGTGGGGCCCTGAGGGCGAGGGTTATCGTTTTTGTAGCCGTGGGTGGACTCATTTGGTACCTAATACCACCAAACGAGAACCCCCTCCCCATTAAAATGTCTATATCACAGTATGTCAGATACTACGGCTCTCTTTCTCTCCAATTCTGTGTCTGCAAATTTAGATTTTGTTTGGCATCACTAGTCATTAGTTAAGTTAATGACTATTGTAACAGTGTTTGGTCAAATTTATCTTTTTACATATTAATTTTTTTAAACTTTTAAGGATAAAAATGTCAAATTAACAAAAATAAGCTAGCAACCTAAAAGAAAGTCACTTTTTTCCTTCCCAAACACAAATTTAGCTAGCTAGAAAAAAGATAGTTAAATTTGTTCCCAAACCAAGCCTTAATCTAAGCCGCTAATGACAGGTCATATTTTTAACAGTTTGACCTGATTTGTTTTATAAATTTGGTATTAGGGGCTGTTTGGCCTCTAATCAAATATCAAAATTTACCAAAAGTCACAAAAAATTTATACTTTCTTCTAATTAAATTTTGTCACATATCACTTCTACATCAAATCTTTGTACTTTTACTATATACTTTTTGACCAATTTTTTTCCAACCAAACACCTACCGGACCAGAACCCCCTCCCCGATGAAATGCCTACATCACCGTAAGTTAGATACCTACGCCTCTCTTTCTCTCTCCAATTCTGTGTCATTTTTAACAGGATGACCTGATTTGTTATTTAGAATATGCATATAAATTGGTAGAGAGAGAGAGAGGGGGGGGGGGACTAAGGGGCCGATGGAAATGGATGGGACGCCGGCACTCCATGGATACCACATGCCTGCGGAGTGGGAACCTCATTCCCAATGTTGGATGGGTTGGCCTGTGAGCTCTCTTACTCTCTGCAATTCTTTCTGTATTGTGCCATCTATGAATTGATGATCGGTTATTCTTTGCTGTTAAATCTGTGCTGAATTTGTAATTCTTTCGAGCTTGTTGGATCATGTAATTAAGCTGTTGGACACTATATATATGTATATATATTTATTGTGTGTGCATAGAAAATGAATAAGGAACAAAGAATTATCTGATTTTTTGACTTGCCAATAATAATTAGTTTCCGCCGGAGGGTGGGTTGGGGGAGGGGCAGGCATGGCCATGGCTCTTGTATGTCAGTCCCATCGACAGACTTCGCCTGTTTAGCTAGCCAGCTATACAAATCCAAATATACTTGCTCATCTACAAGGCACTGGGCATTTAATGATCTGGGTACTTCTCATCTTGCTGATGTTTTGTTTGTTAGGCGCGACGCTAAGTCACTGATGGAAAAATCTTCCCTCAAATCCTGACCATCTGTCCTGGTTCGTGAACCCGCCTGCCAAACACACCCTAAGAGATGAGATGTGCTCATTTGAGGACTGGCCTCTACGATTCTATCTTCATGGACAACTTTTTGCTACTGGGAATTTGGATCCTTTCTTAATAGTATTTTGAATTTAAGGTTATCAGGTCATTTTTTTTTTCTCCCTTTGTTCTTTGTTTTCTTGGAAACCAAGAACTAGAAGAGTTAAATTTAAAAGCACGTTAAAGGAAAAAGTTTGCCTTAGCGGTCAAAAATAATTTTTGTTTGTTTATTACAAATTGATTTCATATTTTGAGAAATAATAGAAAAAAAAAATTGTAGCATCAAGCACAATTTAAGCTCAATCATGTTTGAATATTATCATTTTATAAAATGTTAATGAAGTTAAGGATTTCATATTTTTGTAATTTTGGTGTCTGTTTATCTTTTCCTTAAGTACTCTGCTATATTTTACAATCCATATTAATGGTGTTATTTTTCAGTCGCCGCTCCAAAGCAATTCTAGCTTTGGTATTCACAAAGCAAGAGTTAGATGGGCTTAGTTGCATGGCCTTTCAGTTTTTCTATGCTTACAATGTGATTTGACAGTCTAGCTTCGCTGTGAATTGCAGGAACGCCTGGATAATTGGCGAGACAATGCAGTTCACGGTCAGCATGTATTTGCCAAGGTCGCTTCCGCAATCTCAAAATTTGAGCCAGTGACTGTCTGTGCTAGTGCTGCTCAGGTTGGTAATAGTGTAAAGACGGTCTGTCCTCCGTATTTAAGATTTGTTCTCAATTGATTCTGACTGTTACATTCTTTCATGATCAGTGGGCAAATGCTCATAGTCAGTTGCCACAAAACATCAGGGTTATTGAGATGAGTATGAATGACTCTTGGTTCCGTGATACTGGACCAACCGTGAGATTCTTCCTTCTTATTGATAATGCTTTTCTTGATAGTATTATGGATTGAAAGTTTATTGTGAGCTCTTAATGGTGAGAGCTCTGTTCAATTAGTTTGTTGTAAGAGGCAGCAAATCAAGTTTAGGGAATCTGGAGCAGGAGGTTGCCGGAATTGATTGGAACTTCAATAGCTGGGGAGGTAAGGCTGTAGAATATGTATTTCTAATGTTTACCAGAAATTATTTAGTATTTTTGGAGAAATCCATTAATTCAGTGATATATAAAGCATATGCAAACATGATTCAGTCTGCTGTTGGAATAATGAGAATTTGTGTGTATCGTCACTGATGCATGCTTGTAAATAGTAATGTTTCTGGACGAGAGTAACTGCAAGACACCAAGCCTTTTTCTTGTCTACCATTTGGGTTACCTTGCGATGGAACCACAGAATAATGCTAAATCATCATCCTTACAGAGAGCTACTTTTAGAGGCTAATGAATAGCTCCTGATTCCATATACACTCGTATTATAGCCTTGCTGTGAGAAAAGTAAAATCTTCTTCTCTATTGATCAGTCTAAATTGAAATAGTTTTGCTTGATTTGTTCGAAATTTCTAGGCATTGATGATGGTTGTTACAAAGATTGGAGTCTTGATCTTCTTGTGGCAAAGAAGGTTGGAAAAAATTGTTTGTTTCACTTTTACCTTTTCCTACATAATTCTTTGTAAAGCATATTCATGTTTTTTATATCCTCTCAACTGATCCTTGTCCTTTTCTACTGCTGTTTAGATTCTGGCAATTGAAAGGGTTCCTAGGTTTCCTCAGTGTATGATTCTTGAAGGTGGAAGCATTCATGTAGATGGAGATGGTAAAGTGTTTTACATTAAAAACAAAATATACATGCCATGTCTTGCTTTTTTTAAATTGAAACATTTATGTTGAAGAAGCTCATTTGGGTTTTTCTTTTGATTGGTAAAGAAGCTCACTTGGTTGTTTAACGTCTCACTAATTGTTTCATATATATATATATATATATTAAAACATGCACACACATAGTTTGAGGAGAGACTACTTATACTTTTGATGCTGAAAGATATTACAAAGCTGATATATCCTTATTCAAGACACACAATATTTTATAGGAGCAGAAAATAGTATTTAAGAGATTTCATGCTTACCACCTCAACTGTAGTTAACAAAGTATATGCTGGTTTGAACAATATGCATACAAAGAGAGAGATGAATAGAATTACATGTCCATTTGTTGCCTATAATTAACACCACAAATTTTATACAACTGTCTTTTTTTTTTTTTTTCCCCTCCAGTAGGCCTTGCTCGTAAAATTATTTCTTCTCAATGAAAGCTCGGAATCTTTAGTAGTAGCATTATAAAGACAAATTTTAAATTGGGCAAGAAAAGGGGGGGGGGGGTTGGTTACACTAGCTAATTAAAGTAGTGCATTTGGTAAAAGGCTCACATTCATTAGCAATGAAGAAATGAGGTGTAATTGCTGCCTTAAATGAATGTGATGTGGAAAGCATACCATAGATAGTAAAATACCAAGGTTTTTTGGAGTAATCCTTTTGACTACGGATTTAAACACAAAGGAAAACACCAATAAAAAATTGGAAACCAATCAAACACAAATGAATACAATGATTTTTAATGAGGAAACCTATATCCACATTCCTAGGTAACACACTGAGTCTAGTCACCAATCAACCCAAGGCAATCCGCTATAAACGCTTGTTCAGTTACAAACTTACAAGCATCTAGAGTTATATTGACTGAATCCATGATCCAAGACCCACGACCTTGTTTGATTTCATGATTCAATGAACTTGCAGTGGACACTTCTAGACTCCTCAGAACTTGCTCGGCAACTCCACCACCCCGTCTTTCTATAGATCTTCTGCAGGGATGAACTCCACATTCATAGAAGAATAAAGAATGTGAATAGTCTTGCTTTTCTTAATCAGATCTATCATAAAAAAACACCAAACAAATGTTCTAATTTGAACTTTCACAGCCCCGTAGTCACTTCAGAGAATCTACAAAATATTCCTGAAAATCATACTCAAAAAAGATCTTCATATTAAGTTTAAAAGGGGCTTGGTTCAGTGATCCCCATACCCTGCGCCCAAGGTGCACAAAGAGTACTTGAAGAAACAGTGCTGCAAAAGTCTTTTGTGTGTAGGCTGCACAAAAGTGTGGACTTTTATGAAGCTACTGTTCCAGGTTTGCACAGGCTGCACACAGGTTGCACAAAATCCAGCTTTTGCTAATCCAGATCGGGTTTCTAGTACACTGCCAAATCCAAGACTAAGACATATTCTACCACATCCTTCATAAAAGCTAGACCAACTAAACACTAAAATCAAATAGAAAGAATAGATTTACATTGGTTTGGTCACTGCAATTGTTATTACATATAAATGAGAACCTTACAAATAGTTCATGATGCCTTGAATCTCGTCAATGAAATATGCTCTGGAACACTTGTTGGTACAGTCTGGATGTTGGGATTGTAGGACAACTTATTGAACCTAAATAAATATGGGATTATTTGGGGATTTAATTGATCAAAGCTCGAACACTTTCTGAAAACCAATTGTTATTAGAAAATTTTTTCATTAGTTTTATATGAAAATATCACATTTTATTTATTTATTTTTTCCTAATGAAATGCAATAAGGAAATTTACAATGATTTTTTATATCCATTCGGATCATCAATTCACTCAGTTGTAATAATAGTGTATCATGATTTAGAACGCTTGTTCCAAAACATAATTAATAGGGTATAAGCATTTCTGGTAATACAGTCTGCTGCTTGCCAACATTGAGATGAAGTGATTGCTTAATTGGATTAAATGCTTCCAATTATAATAGTAAATAATGCAAGGTTTCACAGTCATGTAGGGCTGTGTTGATCCCACATTGGGAGTGTATTGGGTGTCCATTTGGCTTATAAAGGAGGCTAGGCAATACCACCTAATAGTTCAGTTTTTGGTTGGATGGTAAGCGCCCAGTCATGATAAGTGGAATAAGAACTGACCCAGGGTACTGCCATGTGGATCAGGGGCACTGTAGTCTGAGTTCCACGTAGAGGTCTGGATAACGTTGGTAGGAATTTGAGTGTGGGATTATGTTACGGTCACACGTGTTGGGTGGTTCTTGAACTTATGAGGGAGGGTATACAAATGCAACACCATTTAATAGCTTAAGCTTTTGGATTGGAGGGTAAGCGGTTGACCCATCATCTAATGGTTAGAATCCAATAGGCAGTGCTTGGTGATAGCTCAATTATTTTCCTTTTAAAGGGGCTGTAATAGTTCATGTCATTATTCCCTTCCAAAAAATAATTCATTATTTATCTTCCTCTTTTTGCACTTCTTTTTTAGTGGTTACATGTCATATTCTGCTCAGGACATGTTAACCGATACATAATGTACTTAGTTTGCTAATAACACATCTAAAAACTCAAATTGTAGCTGTATCCTTATGATTTTGAGTGTTGCATGTTTTGAATTTATTTATAATTTGCCTCTTTCCTTCAGGGACCTGCCTTACTACTGAGGAGTGCCTCTTGAATAAAAACAGGAACCCTGATTTGACTAAAGAGCAAATTGAGGATAAGCTTAAAGAGTATCTTGGAGTCAAGAAGATTATTTGGTTGCCTCGTGGATTATTTGGTACCCATTCACCTTGAATACTAGTTGGACATGTTAGCCATGATTATCTGCACTAATGTTTTACATGACCTTCCAACGTACTTCATACATGTTTTTTGCTCTACCTGGCATTCAAAATATTTCTTTAATTTTGTGGGTCTCTGTGGCTGTTTTTATTCGCTGGTTGATGTTGAGGCATATGGATCTCGTACACATTAGTCATTAGTACTTGGAAATAATGCATTAACATGCAGTTGTGCTTGCGAACATGACATTGGGAGTTTCTTATGAACCCGCAGTTTTAGGATTTGAGTTCTGAATAAGAGTCTGTTTCTGCAATTTTTGTCATATTGCAGCCAATTTCAGAGCCACATTGCTAAAAGGATGAACTCATTGGCCTTGAATATTATCACGTTTGCCTTTATTGGACAATATTGTGATGATCAGTATCTTGAACTGTGACTGAGTCCTTTCAAGCATTGGAATCATGTTAAGTGCGTGGCTTTTTGCATATATCTGGAAGGGTATAAATCACAGGGCTTTATTTTATTGGAATTTTCAACCCAAGGCGTTGCGTGTAAGCTTCCCCATTCATGGAAACTTCTGCGCCTTACTGTTGATTCCTAGAAGGGACACCAATCTCTGAGGTCTAATGTAGATAAACCTGATATTTTCTATTTTCCCCTTCCATCTAGCTTGTATACATTATGTAGTTACATTTTTAGTTGAATGCCACTAAGCAAGTTAAATATTATTGAGGCTTGTATTATAAATATGCCAACGCCTTAAACATTTTGCATTAACTTGACTTATTGTTTATCGATTAGCGTCATCAAATTTTCAATGGTATAATTATTATGTTTTATTATTTATAGAATTTATTATCATATATATATATATATACATATATTTGATAAATAAAGAATTTTATTATGGAAAAAAGAAGATAGGCATTAATTACGGGATATTTGCCTTTTTACTCCTTATACTTGAGGTAATAATCATTTAGACCCCTTTAACTTTAAAAATCTACATTTGCACTCCTAGTACTTTAGACTAAAGTAAAGTTGTGAATGGTGTTAAATTTTTAAGTGAAAAAACAAAAATACCCATTATAAAATCAAATATAATCAGCGGTGTAAGTGTAGGTAATATGAATTATCGGGGGTATAAATGCAATTTTTTTAAGTTATTAAGAGCAAAAATCGTTATCTACGATGGATTTTTCAATGTTTGCACTTTAATCTAAAGTACAAGGGGTGCAAAGGTTGATTTTAAAAGTACAAGGGGTGCAAAAGTAGATTTTTAAAGTTCAGGGGATGCAAGTGATTTTTTTTTGTTTTTTGGGTTAGTAACACAAATGATTTTTACCTCAAGTATAAGGGTAAAAAAGTAATTAACCCTTAAGAAAATGCCATAAACAAAAGTAACTCTTATCAATAGAGTGCTCTCTTCAAAACACATGAATGACTATATATCAGGGTCTACACGCCATTTCACGCAGCTATGCAATTGTGACAGAAAAACACTATTAACCTTGTAAATTGACATTTTTGTATCTTGAAGAACTCTACGATTTCTCTCTCCTAGCCAACCAGACTAGACAAAAAGTAGCCATTTTCATTCTTTTTTGAACCTCTTCTTTGGCTTGGAAACCCACCATGCATAAAACAAGTCTTGAATTTCCCTTGGGTGTGCCCATTGCATACCAAATCTTGAAAGTAAGAGGTCCCAAAGCTCCTTCGTTCATTTGTAATGAATGAACACAGGATTGACCATTTCTTATTGACTCTTGCATAAGCTACACCTATTTGGAAAAATGTACCCTCTTCTTTTGAGATTGTTTAAGGTGAAATCTCCTCAAATCAGACACCAAGCAAGGAATGCTACTTTTGGGTCACTCACTCACTCCATATCCTTTTCCAAGCAAAATCATCCTCTCTATTTCCACAAAGAATCTTGTTATAAGATTTTACGTCAAATATGCTAGCCTTAGCCGCCATCCAACTAACTCCGTCTTCATTCTCCATAGGCCTATGCGGATGGAGTCTCGCCGATAACTCAATGTATTTTTCATCCTCCCATCATTCAAGTTCTGACACAAAGCCACCGCTCGATCCACTTTGTAATGTGCAGTTTGTCATTGCTGCTCCCTTATTTGCCGCTATGAAAAATAACTCAAGATATAGCTCCTCCAAAGTGCCTTGCGGGATACTCTATGCTGCCAAAACTTTACTCTCTCCCTGTTACCTACTAGCCATCTCATGTGTTCCTAGAAACCCTGCCATCCCTTTCTGATGCTAATCCACGGGCTAAAGCCAATAGAAGAACAACTTGCCAAGGTTGTACACTCCCCCATTAGCCTCAGTTTTGTGCATGACTTGCCTCCACCATAGCTCCATAACCATTTGCCCAACAAAGCCTTGTTAAACAACCTGAACTCTTTAATACTAATACCACCTGATTCAATTGGGAGACAAATTGTTTCCCTATTGACCAAATGATACTTGCGTCCCTCCTCTCCATCACCCCATAAAATATGTTTGCATCTTCTCCAGCCTCCTTATCACCAACATTGGTGCTTTAAACAAGGATATGAAATAGACAGAATGACTAGATAAAGAACTTTTTATCAGTGTCACCCTCGGCCCCTTAGACAAATACTTCAGTTTTACCTAGTTAGTTTCTTCTGCATCCTGCCCAAAACCATTTGCCACACTCCTTCAACCTTGTAGGGAGCTCCTGGGAAAGCCCAAGATACATAGTAGGTAAGGTACCGACTGTGCATCCAAGCACTAAGGCATGGTCTTTGACAATCTTCATATCTCCAATCAGAATTATTTCCAATTCGCTAAGATTTACCTTTAAGCCTGAAACCGGATCAAAGCAAAGGAGAATACACATTAGGTGACCTATTGGATACACTATAAACAAAAGGTGTGAGACCTCCAATAGACCTCGAGAAGTATTTTCCAACAATTAACCCCTTTAGAAGCCCTGGTCCCTTAGATCTGCTAATCATAAAGCTGAATACCTTTATGACTAAAATAAAGAGAAACGGCGATGCTGGGTCCCCCTACCTTAATCCTCTCTATGCTCCAAAAAGCCTCTCAGTGAAGCCATTAACCAACATAAAAAATCTCACTTTGGAGTTGCACCATCTAATCTTCCTCCTCCATCTCTCCCCCAATCCTATCCTCTCTAACAAATAATAACAAGAAGTCCCAATTAACATGATCATAAGTTTTTTCCATGTCTAGTTTCCCTATTACACCGGAGATCCTACTTTTTATTCTATAATCAACTATCTCATTTGCGATCAACATAGTATCATGTATCTGTCTTCCTTCCACAACAGCATTTTGGGATTCTGATACCAAATGCTTCAGAACTGCCTTCAATCTGTTAGCTAAGACTTTGGATAGAACATTGTACAAATTGCTAACCAAACTAATTGGCCTGAAATCCTTAATATTCATTGCTCCAGCCATCTTAGAGATTAAAGAAATGAGGCTTGCATTCAGACATTTGAATAAACTTACCACTATGGTTAAATTCCCCTAACATGTTCATCACATCTACACAAAGTATGCCCCAGAATTTTTAAAGAAAAATAGTGGTGCAACCATCCAAATCTGTGGCCTTATTCCCATTCAAGCTGAACAGGGCCTTTTACACTTGAATTCAACTTCTAAAACTCTAATCTCCCCATAGGATATTAATGGAATATCCAACCTCTCCACTAGGGGTCTCCCCTCCTTATCAAATAGATCCTCAAAGAAGTTAACCGTGCTAGTCCTAATTTGATCCTCTTGTTCAATTATCTTTGCTCCCACTATGAATTTGGCAATATGATTAAACCTCCTATGAGCATTCGCCAAAGAATTTCATATCTCAATCCCCATCGTTTAACCATAATACCTAAGACTTTTGTCTCCAACTAATTTCTTCCAATCTCACCAGCTCACCAAATTCCTTCTTTTTGTCCTTCCTATCCCGAGAGGACTCCTCCGATAAGGGCTCTCTCGCATGGTTCTGATCTAGAAGAGAGACCTCCATCAGGGAGTTCTTTTGGCTTACCAGATTGCTGAATTCATCCTTGTTCCATTTGGCTATGTCAAATTTGAGAAGTTGTAATTTCTTGACCAGAGTGTAATTAACATTCCCATCTACTCAATGACTCCCTTACCATTCTTCTACTCTCTGTGTAAAGCCTTCCACGTCTAGCCACATGTTCTCGAACATGATTGGTTTAGGCCCTTTCTTGACTTTCCATAGTCTAGCAGCAACAGAAAGTGATTTGAAGCCATTCTAGGGAGTAAATTTGGAATAGATCCTCGAAACATCTCCTCCCAATATGGGGAAATCAGAAAACGATCAATTCTATACTTGCTTCTTGCATTGGATTGCTTGCTTACTCCAAGTGCAAGGATCAGTTGTAGCAAGATAAATTCGATTAAGTTCTGGTCGTCTCACAAGGAGCTCTAGGCTTTGATGGTAGAATTAAAAGGTTGCTTTGGGAAGGGGTTCACTCCACAAAGAATGTTAAAAATAAAAGAAAATATTTTTGACTTTTGAAAAAGATTTTGGTTACAAGAAATTAAAATGCTAAACTAAAATCTAACAATGCAAAATATATAAAGTTTGGTCCCAAATAAATTCCATAGTGATAAGATAAAACTTTCATGCCATTTTTATATAACTTATTATTAGCTCCTGTATGTGTTAATTTTATTGGCAATCTCCGAGCAAATACTTTGTTTGTAAATAGCACTAGTTTAGAGTTTAAAATGTCACAAGATCTATAAAATGGTACACTAGCGCTTGCCAAAGTGTGTTCATGTACTATGTTAGAAGTTTGAGAGAAGAATTGAATAAGAAAAGAAAGGTTTTGTGCCTCAGCAGAAGCTCACGACTTTCTCTTGCCTGCGAGAAGCCCTTTTGGAGTCTGGAAAAACCTACTCAGAAAAACAGTGTGCCTTATGAGCATCTCGCGACTTTCTTTTGCCTGCAAGTAGCCCGCAACCTTTCAGCCATTTTCCAGAGTGCCTCGTGAGCATACCGCAAGAAGCTTGCGCCTATAAGTTTGCCTGTGACGGTGTCTAGAATGCTTCGCCAAGCAAACTGTGAGAAGCTAACGCTTACAAGCTACCTGCGACGGCATACATAATTTTTTAGATCTATCCAAATCTTGTTTTTCCTTTTCCTTTTGATATAAATAGCCAAAAACTTTTCCCAAATCCTAAGCTCTTGACCTCACTTTTCTTACCCATTACCCTAAAGAGCTAAAAACAAAAAGATGATGACACCGAGTTTTATATCTACGTTTGATATCATCTTCCCTTCTTTGGCAAAGAACAATCATTTTCCTTGCACAGATCTGTTGGATTTATTCAGATCAGGAAGTTTCTTCTACGTGGACAGAAGGTTCTTCATCTTCACAATTCAAGGCGGATTAAGGGAGTCAAGCAAGCAAGCAAAGTTGGGGAGTTCTTTTACAAGTAGATTGAATGGGTATTTGATTTGAAACTCGTAACCTCTCTTGGAAACCTTGTAACCTTATTTAAAATAGTGAAGATGGTTCTCTAATCCATGTCAAGGATCTGAGGTTTTTCTCCTTTGGGATCAAAAGAGTTATCCCTAGTCAACAAACATTGCGTCTCTTGTGGTTGTTTGTTGACTTGCATTTTAGATCTAAAATTTCTAGCATCTAGTTTTAGATCTGGAGATGGAGATCACTTAGTTTGTCTAGTTTTGTGCTTGGATTCGGATACTTGCTGGTATTTTGGGACTTTCAATTAGTATCAGAGTTGGGTGCTCATTTTTTTATTAGATTTTTACTAAGAGTTAGATCCTACTAGCATCCATGGATTGTCAATGAGAAAGACAATCCACAATCAGACCACCACCATTCCTTGATGGGTTAAATTACCACTATTGGGAAGCTAGAATGAGGGCTTTTCTTAAGTCCGTAGATGAACGTGTGTGGGACTTTGTTATTAATGGATGGGCTCCTCCGCCAAAGAGTGATGCTGATCTCACTCTGAAGGAGAAAAAGGATTGGACTGCTGCAGATTTTGAAGCTGCCGGTTGGAGCAATAAAGTTCTGCATTCCATCTTCTGTAGTGTGTCACAAGACGAGTTTAGAAGGATCTCGCACTATGAGGTATAGCTAAGGAAGCATGGGACATACTTCAAGTTACCTATGAAGGTACAACTGCAGAAAAAATTGCTAAACTACAACGCCTCACTACTAGTTTTGAAGTCATTTGCATGGCAGAAAATGAAACTGTTGATCAAGTTTACATAAAGTTGAGTGATGTAGTAAATTCATCTAAAAATCTAGGTGATATAGTATCGCTATCAAAGATAGTTCGCAAGATTCTTCGCTCCTTGCCAAATAGATTTCAACCAAAGGTCACAGCTATTGAGGAAAGCAAGGATGTCAATCAAATGAAGGTTAAATAATTGGTTGGGTCTTTGCAGACATACGAAGTGAACATGAACCAAAACAAAAGAAACAAGAGTATTGCTCTGATTTCTATGTGTAAAGATAAGAATGACGAAGTTGATACTTCAAAGGTTAGTGTAGATGACCTTGCCTTTCTTGTTAAAAAGTTTAAAAGCTTTTTCAAGAAGCCTTCATTTAATAATTCTTCTAAGCTCAACAAAGGAAAGAAGAAGAAATTTGGTGAAGGGTCTCAGAATGACAAGAAGCAAGAAAAGATTGGTGAGAAACAGTTCGCGACCCCAGGGAGCGATCGTTTGACTGGCGGCCCTCCTTTCTACTCGGCACAGTCGAAGGTATTGTATATTTGTCACCCTCAGGGGAACTGCTCTGGGGTGTACCTCCCTCAACTTGAACTTCTATCCCTTAAGTATTAAGGAGGCGCTCAAGTGGGTACCCATGAGCTGAACATAAAGGTTTTGGCCACATTGCTAGTGAGTGTGTAAATAGGATAAAATGGAAGAATCATAGTCTTTGCAACCTCTTGGGACAATGAGGATGATTCTAAGAGCAATAACAATCAATATGAGGATGATTCAATTGGTTATGAACATATCTCTTCTACTGCGTTAGCTTTAATGGTAACAGCTGATGAAGCTCCTTCATATAAAAATTTTGATTCTAGTGACTCCTTGAAAAGTACTTTCATTGACAACAAGAGTAGCTCATCCACTTCAATGAGGCTTTCCCATAACTTCCCAATCCTTGAGAACACATCATCTCTCGTAGGTGCGTCGGAAGACTCATGCCAATAGTCTAGCAACAGAGGGAACCCACAAAGAATCCTCCTTTCTTGCCTGAGCTTCTCAGCAAAGGGAAAACAAAAAGAACACATTATTCCCAAGACATTTAACATCAACTCCCCCAAGAACTTTGCAACTCTCATCTGCCCACCTTCGCACCATCCATGGCATCCTTTACCTCAGTCCCTTCTACCTCCAACCTCCCTATTAGACATCGCCTTAAATTTGCCTTACTCTTCATACAAAGACTCCCTTCCACTATGAGGTAGCTTCCATTTTTGTTCCTTTTAGCCTTGCACGAACAATCAAGCCTCGGCCATGTGGGTATAGATGCTGCTTCCATGAACGACTTCTTCTTCCCTTGCTTCGGTTGCATCACTCTTTCATGGCCAAAATCCGATTACGCCTTTGCAAAACACCTTCATCTCATGTCCTCAACATCCTTTAAAACCAAAATACTCATTCTGCCTACCAGAGTAAATAATCAAAGCTCCAAAGCCCATCCCTTTGTTGTTCAGATTTGAGAACAATTAAAGCCATTCTCTCCCTCACCTTTCTCCAGTAGCCTTTTCCCCTTTCAAAGATCCTAACAACGTCGTTATGATCGCCACTGGCGACTAAATTGATTGTGGTGGTTAAAAAAGCTTCTGATGAGTATACACACTCTGGTCTTTTCTCCATGACGCTTACTTTGCAATGGAGCAATCTTGATCTTGTTTCTTAATTGCCTAACCCAAAAGAACCTTGGAAACATAAACTGCAAAGTGATTTTTACTATGTTATATATTATATTTATTGATATAATGTACACAAGTATTCAATAGTGTACTGGCAAAATGCCCCCCTTCATTTCACAAAGAAGTCATTAGTTCGATCCTTTGGGTTCATTTCTTTATTATATTTGAAAATTTTGAGTTAAATTCGTAATAAGTTCAAAATATTTGGGGTGTTTTAGTCTTGTCACCTTCAAAATCAAGGGGGGCACTTGACCCCTCTTGCCTTTTCTTAGCTCCACCAGTGGTTCCACTATAAGGCTCTTACTCCTCAAAAGATGGAAAATATTCTATTATTTTCAACGCATCAATTACATAGTACAATTGACATATTTATAGACTAAGAATCCTTGTCATACAAGGATTAAGAAACAATACCAAATCAAAAGAATTCAATCATATCACATCAATATTATCATTCCTTGTATAATAAAGATTTAATTTTAAATACTTAGTGATTCTATTTTATATCGATACTCCCCTGCAAGAGGAGCATAGAATAAAGTGAAATGCTTGTCTTGAACATGAACAACTTCAACCAAAACAAAGTAACTAAAACTTCAAACCAAACAATGTGCTTTCTAATCAATTATGCGACGAAACTAAACTTCAACACCACATGTGAAGCACAAACAAAACTACAAACAACCAATTTCCCAACAAACCCCAATTTATTAAAATTGGGAAACAAAGTAGACCAATATTTGACCGTATCAAAACAAAAGTAGTATTGAAACAAACAAATGAAATTGAATATTCATTGCATCAAACTAACTAAAGAAACTGATCGAAGCACCCTGAACCAACCAAATCCAAAAGAACTAATTTTTCCCCTCCATTACCAACTCATATATATATATTTAGCATATCAATCTTTTTCGTTTTGATGGCAACTCAAGCAAATAGGGATTAAATTAAGAGAAACAAATAGCAACTAAATATAGTGCACATCCAAATTAGTTCTAAGGGCCTCAGTAACACCATTTTCAATAAGGGACTCCTTTTTCGGCAAATTGAGCAAGCAAGCAATAGTCAAGGGGCCCAGATAGGCTTGTGGCAAATCTGGTAGAAACTTGTTGAAAAGGAAAAGAACACTCTCATTGATGTAGCACACCGAAATAAGGGCACAAGAACACAAAGAAAATAATGAGTAAGAAAAATAATCTCAATTCAATTTCATTTCCAGGTCTAATCCCTTACAATTCCTAGCCAGGTTGGAAATTAAATCTTATTTTCTAAGGTAAGTAAATAACATAATTATGGAAGGTAAATAAATCAATTCCTAAACTAAGGAAAGTGCATAAATCACTTCCCCAATACTCGTCAATTCCTAAATGAACGATGGGAATATCTGAATTGAAATCGTCTATCTTGGTCCCCATCATTTCCTCTTAGTTGAAGAGAACTTTGCTCCGCAAGGTGCTTGTCAAGATTGCACTCCAGTAATTGAGGATCAAGGCAATGAAGCTCCTCCTCAGTAATCCAAGTAGCATCAGATTTTGGTCTATGCTTCCACTTAACAAGAAAACGTTTAAGGCACCCCTAGGAAGAAACGATGATCTCAAAATCAAGTATATCAGTGATTTGCTCTACATCCTATTATTGAAGAGGTGGAATGGATGGCACCGATGAAGGAACAGAAGAGCCAACTGAGTGACCTAAAGAAGCACCGATTGGAAAGATAAGAGGCTCGAATGTGCGTCCGTAAGCTAACAAGTCCTTTATATGGAAAACTGGACTAATATTTATTTCAATAGGTAAATTAATTAAATAAGCATTAGGGTCCAATTTGCTACGGATACAAAAAGGTCCAATGGCACAGGCATGTAACGTTTTGAAATAATGTTTAGGATAGCGCTTTGGGCGAACACGAACCATAACATAGTCCCTTTCATTAAATGAAATATTACGACAATGAACATCAGTAGCTAGTTTATAATCTAAATTACTAGTCACAATTTTACGTCGAACATTAGTATAAATATCATGAATGTATTAGGCAAAAGATTCAGCTGATTAAGATGGAGAACTATCGGATGGCAAGGGGATCAGGTCAATAGGCTGGCAAGGGGTAAAACCGTGATCACACTTAAAAGGACTCTTACTAATGGAACGATTGATAGAGTTATTATAGGCAAATTCAGCGGTGGGAGTGACAAATCCCAAGTCCCCTGACGCTTCCCAACTAGGCATGTAAGCATGTCTCCTAAACTTTGATTAACGACCTCAGTTTGCTCATCAATATGGGGATGAAAAGTAAACAGGTAACTATCTCGAATAATAAAATCAACAAGCTCACGACAGTTACAATCCTGGATTTCTTGAAAGATTAGGCTAAACTCTGGATAAGTAGGGTATTCATCTTTGAGCTTATCAAAACTTATGACACCAATACTTATGGATTGTAAAGTGAGAGCAACCCTACTCAGAGCATCAACAACCTTATTCTCTACACTTGCACGGTGATTGAGAACGAAGGTATATTCTTGAAAAAACTCTACCCATGAAACATGCTTATTACTCAATTTCTTTTGGGAATGAAAGTATTTTAAGGTCTGATGGTCAAAGTATAAAACAAATTCCTGTGGTAACAGGTAATACCGCCAATGCCATAAAGCACGTACAATAACAAACAGCTCTTTATCATATGTAGAGTATCGCTTCCTAAAGTCATTAAGTTTTTAACTGAAGTACGCTATCGATCGACCCTCTTGACTCAAGACACCTCCTATACCTATCTCAGAGGCATTACACGCAATCTCAAGGACTTTAACAAAATCAGGGTGTCTCAAAACAAGGGCTTCTACCATCATTTTCTTAATTTCCTTAGATGCCCTAGTGGCAGCTGTGGTCTACTGAAAACTTCCCTTTTCATGTAATCTGGATGGGAGCCATAATGGACCTAAAACCCTTAACGAATCTCCTATAGAATATGGCTGACTCATGGAAACTACAAACCTCTAAAATAATTGTAGGTTCAGGCCACTCATGCATAGCCCTAACTTTTTTAGGGTCTACTGCCATTCCCTGGTCAGAGACAATGAACCCAAGAAAAGACACCTGAGACTACATGAATGAACACTTGTTGATGTTCGCATAAAGTTGTGCTGCTCGCAAAACCTCAAAAACCTTCCTCAAATGACCTAGGTGTACTTTCTTGGTCTTACTGTAGATAAGTATGTCATCAAAGTATAAGACCAAAAATTTCGCCAGGAAAAGGCATAGGACTCGAGTCATGATCTTCATGAAGGTACTAGGAGCATTGGACAATCTAAATGGCATGACTAGCTATTCATACAAGCTATCGGGGATCTTAAAGGCAGTTTTCTACTCATCACCAAGCCTAATGCGAATCTAATGGGAGCCACTACGAAGATCTATCTTGGAGAACCAAAGGGAATTGGCCAGTAGGTCTAGCATATACTCAAGACGAGTCATGGAGAATTTGCATTGATAGTAGAGTTATTAATAAGATCACTGTCAAGTATAGGTTTATGGGGACCAAGATAGATAATTTCAATTCAAATATTCCCGGCGTTCATTTAGGAATTGAGGAGTATTGGAAGGGTGGAGGAATATTCTCATTGCTCATTTAGGAATTGAGGAGTATTGGGGGAAGTGATTTATTCACTTTCTTTAGTTTAGGAATTGATTTATTTACCTTCCATAATTATGTTATTTACTGACCTTAGAAAACAAGATTTGATTTTAAGCCTTAACCTATATAAAGGCTAGGAATTGTAAGGGATTAGACCTGGGAATGAAATTGAATTGAAATCGTCTATCTTGGTCCCCATCACCCACTCTTCTATACATGTGGTTACGGTAAAGAAGGGGGTGGCTCATGTGGAGGCTGAAGGTGATGAGATTCGAATTGAAGTATTCCTAGAGCAACACAAACCGACTAGTGATGTTGATTGGAGGCCTTCATAACATAGTATTAGGTTGTTTGTTTTTCCTTGTAAATTGAGATTAACAAAAGTAAAAACAAGGGTTTGGAATCAACCCCCTCTAATATTATGTTAGAAAATATAATGAATCAATAAATTAAGCGGAAGGACAATACATGGGATTTATGTGGTTTAGTCGTAAGGCGTACTCTATGGAAGGAGGGAGATATTCTATTATTTTTAACTCCCCAGTTATCCGGTATAATTGGCCTATTTATAGATTAAAAATCTTTGTTATACAAGGGTTACGAGTTAATACCAAAATCAAAAGAATCGTCCAATCATATTACATGAATAATATCTTTCAACAGTTCGTTTCTGCATTTGTGTACAAGTTTTGCTACTTTATATTAACTAAAGCTTTTCCCTATTAACTGTATCTGAGTAATATAAAAATAAAAATAATAAAGTTTTTGAAGTATATTTTTAGTGAACTGAAGTCCTTTAATATGGTGTTTTGCAGGCGATGATGATACAAATGGTCATATTGACAATATGTGCTGTTTTGCTAAACCTGGTGTAGTTTTGCTTTCCTGGACCGATGATAAATCAGATCCTCAGTATGATCGATCTGAGGAAGCCTTTAATGTTCTCTCCAGTACTACAGATGCTAGAGGTAGAAAGCTTGAAATAATAAAACTCCATGTACCTGGACCACTTTATATGACTGATGAGGAGGCAGCTGGATTAATTCAGGTAAATATGATGCTTAGAATTTTACCCACTTGCCTCTGAATGCACACTTTTTATCCATTAATTGATGAGTAATTTAAATTGCAAGTAGCTGCGCCCACATTTACTTATACTGGGGAATGCATTTATTCCACAAAACTTCCAGCAAAGATGCTGCAAAGACAGCTCCAGAAGCATAAATTCCTATATGTACTCTGTTCCTACCATTATCTGAACAAAATGTGAAATCTCATATAGCTAAAACTCGATCAATGGATGTATATCATGATTTTTGGAGTTGAGTTGAATGATCTGAACTATTAAACAGAACTTTCGTCAGTGTCTCATGTCTGGTTGCTGCTCTAGTGCTGTTCACAATTGAGCTTCTGCCTGTAATTGTGACCATCCGAATAGTGCAGGACAGTCATTATTTGTACAAAATAAACTTGCAACTTTGCAGTTTTCAGCACACAAAACATTTATGCATTGATAACACAGGTGTATATGAGCTTGCATACCATGACATTGTACTCTTTCAACGTAACTCCATATATTGTGTCTTGAGAAAGAGAACCCTTGTAAATTTTCTAAAATTAATTAACTTCTCTGAGAATGCATGGGTATGATTCTCTCTTGTTTTCTGATATATCCTGCTCTACTTATTTGTTCTATAAATCTGTTTTGACTATCATAGTCTAGTGAGACACTTAACTCAAATGCATTTTGTCATCTTGTTTTATATTTGAGAACAGGATGGTGAGGCTAAACCAAGACTTCCAGGAACAAGGCTTGCTGCTTCCTATGTGAACTTCTACATTGCAAATGGAGGTATCATTGCACCACAATTTGGGGACAAAAAGTGGGATGATGAAGCTGTTCGTGTCCTGTCTCTGGCCTTTCCTGGTCATGAAGTAAGTGATGGTGTTAATTCCTTGTCGCTTGCTTTATTTTTGCACTTTGCAACCTTTGTTTCTATAACGCGAGGGGTGAAATATCAAAGCCATTTTTTTTGTCTTTAAGAAGTCCATATGCATTCAGATTCTAATTAATTTATTGATCCATTAGTCTTCCCCACGGTAGTACCAGATGGAGGTTTTTGAAAAGGAACTCATTTTATCAAGTATGATAAATGAAAATGTAGAAGATGAAAGCTTCCAGGATTTAATCCGAAATTCTTTTACATATACCTCAGTAAACCTGCAAACCAAAGAAAACTGATCAACCAATAAACTGAACATAATTAAGGATCAAATGTTGAATATTAAGGGTAATCTTTCTTCATGGGTGAGGACATTGAGTGCTAGAACAAGATTGGTGTTCTAAAGTGAAAAGGATCATCATGTGAATTGTTCATTTATTATAATTTATAACATTGCCAAGGTGGTATGTTTTTAGGATTAGAACTATGGGAAGGTGCAACATAGGCCAAAAGGCTAAATGGTTTTTGTCCGAATGTGTATTTCTGCTATTGAAAATAACCACCAACCTACTGCTCTTGGAACTTGGAAGCGTCAATATATTAGTACTCAATTAGCATGTGACAGTCTATTAGTGGGATCATATTACTTCATGCATAAACAAAATGTGGCCTTCGATGGAAGTGACCGGAGAGTTCTTGAAGATCTCTAAATGAAATTTTAGGGATTAGTTCTCCCTCTCTCTCTCTGTACACATAATATATATATATATATATATATATATATATATATATCTTTTGTTGTCTTCGGGACACTCCGAAGTTGATCCAGATAGATCTGATCATTCCAAAATTCTTAGATAAGCTCCAATTGAAGATCTAAACACTCTATTATATAATCAGGTCAAATCGGCAAATATTGCAATCTGTAAGTTTCAAATAGTAATAAGTACTCTGAAAGTTTAGATCAATGATTTGACAGCCAAAGTAACTTAAAATCATTTGAATAATATGTATCTAAACCTTAATTATCAATCATGTATGAATAGATCTGACTCGAGACACGACACGACACAGATGTTGGTGACTTGGCAATTTACAAAAAAAAATGCAAGGCCCAACATGGCGGGGACTAAACAAAAATATATTTTATATTTTATTTGTCTTGAATATTTATATTTTGTTCAAATATAATAGAAATAATACAATATAACACTAACTAAAATTAAAAAAATATATTTGATATCTTGAATTTTGACAAATAAGTCACATAATGATTATATTACATAAAAATTGATAATAAGCCATGCTACATACCGTAAAAGTAAGTAAAAATTATTAAAAATTTAATTGTTTTTTAAAGTAAATGTAATGTGTCCAAAAAAAGTCTACAATGTATCCAGAACGAATCTATGGCTTATCTAGAACGAGTCCGTGACTTGTCCCAAAATTAAAAAATCAGACACAACAATAAGCAAGTCCAGCACATGTTCAAGACGTGTCCCTTATGTTTTTCGAGTCTCAAGTGAGTTCAACTTGCGGCCCCATTGATAGTGAGTCCAAGCTTCCTAGTTAGGGAGGAATTTGTAACATAATTTATAACGTATGGCTAGTACTTGTGTATTGTCATCAATCTTAAGAATAGTCAATATAATTTACTCATAAATAAATGAAAATAATGTCAAATATTGAGATGATAAAATGATCATACACATGATATGCGATGGAATCATTGCAAATGCTACAAAAACAAAATGGACCATATCACAGTAGAAGTGAATTTTATTAAATTTTCCATCTTAACCTTTCATGGTGGTTGGTTCAGGTGGTAAGGATTGAAGGCGCAAGGGAGATTGTTTTGGGAGGCGGAAATATACATTGTATAACACAACAACAACCAGCTTCCTGTTCATGAATAATCCAAAGCATGGTTCAAGGTCAAGCGTATTCGGGGCCAATACGTTATTGTATCCGTGCAGATATTTCTCTTTCCAACCAAACAATTACTAGTACACCTATTGTGATTCCTAATACAAGAGTCAAAATAGGAACAAATAACCCATACGATCCCATAGACTTCTTTTAAGGATTCCAATCTATGAATAATCCAAAGCATGGTTCACCATATTGGGGAAATGGCAAAAACTCATGAGAAAAGACCCAGGAAAAGGAGATTGGTTTAAAACTGTTTTTATCATTTAACCCCAGCTAACTGATAGGTGCGTGTATATATATATATATATATAGCACTGATATAAACAAGTGTGAAGGATCGTTTTTCGTTGCTATGATGAATACTGACTGGAAACGACAGCGTTTACTTTACTGCTTAGGTTGGGGTGCCACACAATTGCAACATGACAGCTGTCATTCATAGCAAGCACTCTCTCTCTCATTTGCGGCAGGGGTTTTCTCTCATTTACTTTCAGCCACTTGCCATGATTTATAGTGGCTATGCTATATCCCTCACTGCAATAGAGTTTTTAATAATTTATTTATTGTAAAAATGTTATAATAATCACAATGGTTAATATGCAAATCTTAGGCTTTGTTTGGTTGAAAAGAAAAGCTTCCAACCTTTTTTTTTATAACATTTTTTTTGGGGTCTTATATGAATTTTTTTCACTAAAATTTAATTGTTTTCAAAAACTATTAATCGTATTTATAAAAAGAATTAAGAAATTTTCGTCCATTTGAATAAAAGTTATCTATTTGAATAAAGAAGTAAGGAAAACTATTTTTTTATTAATTTTTTATAGCTTTAATTAGACGGACATGGAACTTTTTATTTTTTATTTTTTTTTTTTACAAACGTAATTAACACCCCTAAAAGCTACAATTTCTACAAAAAAAATTAATTAAATTTTGATTAAAAAATCATGCAAGACAAAAGAAAATTACAAAAAAAAAAAAAAAAAATAGAAGTTTTTAAAGTAACCACAAACAAAGTCTTAGTTATATTTGTATATGCATCCAAAAAATGGTGTTGAATTAAAGGACTTATATTTCTATCTATCCTAAATATATAAAGCGTGAGGGATTGATTTTCGTCCCAATGATGAATATTTTTATTCTATTGTTTTCTTCATTTTTGGACACTCCTATGTAAATAAATTCTAGTTGTAAGTCCTCTCAAATGTCCATTATCCTAATTTTTTGTCTATTCTATTGTGTCCTCTACTTTTGGCGCTCTTATGTAAATAAATTATGGTCGTAAGGCATAGTAATTTGGCATAATTATGTTTATATATCACATTTTGTTTTCTTCAAGATAATATTTTAATAAATTATATTTATTTATTTCACATTAATTAGAGAAATAAAGGACTTTTTTAAGTAAAATTTTATTTATGATTTATGACTAGGATAAAAAAAAAGGTTCAAATTCAACTATTTGAATTTATGACAATATTATTTTTTTTCTTTTTTTGTTAATTGCTTAGTTTATGTATCTTTTAAATTAATAAATTTTAGATGAAATTTAATTAAATTATAAGAGATACTAATTTGCATTAATATACATGATTCTTTTATTAAAAATGTAACTAAATTATATCTACAAACTAACTCAAAAAGTTTGAATTTTAATTTTTTTAATAATGTTGTAATGATAATTTAATATGAGATAGTCATTAATTTTAAAATTTAGTAAATTGAAGGTGTAATAATTTAAATATAAATTTTTTTATTATACAACATAATTTTTCAAATATATTTAGGTTGCATTTGTATGTATAAAATTTTATATGATGATCTTAAAAACCTTTCATGTATATTAATATAAATTAATATCTCTTATAATTAATTAGAATTTATGTAAAATTTATTAATTTAAAAATACATAAATTAAATATCACGATGTAGTTAAGAAGAAAAAAGAAGAAAGAATATTGTCATAAATGAATATTGTAATAAACGAGGTGAACAAATTTAAAAAATAGTATTAAGGTTATGTGAGACTTTTTGATATTTAAACTTATATTTTCAACCAATTAAATTTACCTTCTTAGACCTAAATTTTAAAATCACTTTCAGGCCCTTTATCCTATTGGCCCAACTCATCCTACCAAATTCATGCGATATAATAAATTGAGTTATTTGAGTAGTGATAATAATATAGCACATTTAATGTCTTTTTTATATTTTGACACTTTTGCCCTTATTAAGTTAGTGAATGGAAAGATATTTAATACATTTTTTATAGTTTGACAATTTTACCCTTAATTATTTAATGGGAAATCTGATGAGATATTTACTATCTATTAAATAAATAAACTTTTTTATTAGTATTTATTTCTCTCTTCCTATTTTTTGTCACAAAATCATATCTTATTTTTTTTGTTTTTATTTTTTAAAAATATGAATATAATAATATTAATAAAAATGCTCTTAAAGGCATGAGTAATTTTAATAATTACTACTCAAATCTAAATTTTATAAATTTATTTTTTAATCATAAAATTTACTTTAATAATAAATTTTATTCATTGATTTAATAATAACAAAGTTTGGATAATTAATTTTAAAATCTAAATTTTTTATATTTATATTTTAGACTCGAAATTTTGATATAATAAATTTTACTAATAGATTTACTTATTAACAAAAAATAAGTGTAGATAATTAAGGAAATTTGAGTAGCCTGAATAGCTAGTTCTAAAATTGAATTTTATATATTTATCTTTATATTTTTTTTTGGTAGTTATTTATCTTTATATTTACTAATTAGCAAAAACATTAGTTTGAATAATTAATTATTAAAATTAAATTTAAAATATTTGTCTTTTAGCTGACCCCACCTAGTGGGAAAAGACTTGGTTTGGTTTAGTTTGGTTTGGTTTGTCTTTTAGTTATGAAGATTAATTTAATAATAAATTTCATTATTTAGTTTACCAATTATTGGAATCATGAATAGTTTGGTTTGGTTTACCGATTAACGTTAATTAGTAGATCAATTAATAAAATTTGTTATATCAAATTTTCAATACTAAAGATAAATATAAAAAAATTCAAATTTTAAACTCCGTTAACTATTAAGTTAATGAGTAAAATTTATAATTAAAACAAATTTTAGAAGTAACTATTCAAATTATTCATGCCTTCAAGAGTATTTTGATCAATATTATTATATTCATATTTATTTTAGAATAAGAATAAAAAAGTAAGATATGGTTATGTGAGAAAAAAGTAAAGAGGGGGAAATAAATACTAATATAAAAATTCATTTACTTAATGGATAGTAAATATCCCATTAGATTCCCCATTAAATAAATAAGAGAAAAATTATCAACCAATAAAAAGTGTATTAAATATCTCTAGATTCACTAAGTTAATAAAGGTAAAAGTGTGAAACATATAAAAAGGACATTAAATATACTCTGAAGTTAACATTCTTTTTTTTAAAGATAATAGTTCAATGCAAAAGACTCACTTATACTGGGTGTTAATCAGAAAATAATACATGTGAATACATGTGAAATTAAATATATATATATATATATATAATTACACTCTTGTCATAATTTTATGAATAGTTTGGATGTGAATATAATTAAAAATAATAGTCAATGAAGGGAGTCATTTCATATTTCAACAAAATATTTGCATACCTAAACGTTACAAGTCCAAGTACCCACACTTAATCAATCATAAAATTGTCACAGGGGGTCATCTTTTTCTATCTCCATATTGTTCTATATTTATTAGTTTAAGTTTTCAAATCATTTTCATTAGTATTTAATTTTTTTCTAATTATTTTTCATATGTTCTGACTCTTATTTATAGTTAATGATTCTCTTGTACATGATTTTAAATATATTTTACTGCAAATCAACTATACTAACACATGTTTCAATAAACATTCTATTATCTATTTCTAATACTAAGCTCCTACTTGCATGCGAAGTACGTGGTCTTTCGACTAGCGGTGTATTGAATGGTGAAGGCAATTTTTAAGCCAAAAATAGCATTAACTCTCCATTTCAAGGGAGGGTATGTGATATGTCGTAATAGTTCCTCGTTAGAATTTGCGAAACATATTTGTTATGAAGCACGAACACTTTAAAATAAGTGCACATATCAAGCATACCAAAAATACATGACATATTCCATTATTTTGTTTTTCTTTTTTTTTTCCTTTCAATATATGAATAAAATAATTCTAAATTTATATAACCGAAACCCCTAAAATCGTAAAATTTTTATTTCATATGATTTGTATTGAATTATATGTTAAACTATTGAATTATTTTTTGTTAATGTTATATTCACATATATAAATAATACAAATATTTAAAAATAATAATATTTTCACTGTATTTGTATTTTTATTTTTCTTAAAATTGTTTTATTCATGTTTGTACCAGTATCATCTCCACATTGCTATAGTCGTATCTGTGCCAACATATTTGGCTACAGCAAGTTTTTTTGGTTTGTCAATAAAGGAAATGATAGATTTAGTCATTTTATTTCTAGAAAGCTGAGTCTGATTCTCTTAGGTTTGACAAGATAAAATCAATTCTAATAAATGCCCATTTCAATTGGGTGAAATTGTCTCTCCTTGTAGCATCTTCAAAGCTTAAACACAAATTAAGTGTGGAGAGACACATTGTGTTTGTTAGTCTTCTCTTGGCTTCTCTTTTTGGCCTACCTTCAAATCTCCTCTATTCTTATTCTTGAATTTTTCTTTTCTATTTTAAATCACTTTTTCTTTTATTAGTAATTAAAAAAAAAAAGAGTATACAAACGATCTTTATTGAATTCAAAATTGTGAGTCGACTTAAAAAAAATCAATAGTGATCTTTTATATGATAGTATAAATGGATTTTTTATTTTTTGCTTTGCTATTAATTAATAAAATAATTGGCCATGTACAGTTGGAGAAAAAAGTTATTGTGATTGTATTGTTAATGAAAACACAACAGCATATTGCATTTTCAAAATATGTAGAAGCGTAACTTCATTTCGTGTATTCAAATGCATCCTAAAACGTGATATGATGTCGCGCTTTCTTTTTAAGTGAAAAATGCAACATCATATTGTGTTTTATGTGGACCCTAAAATCACAACATCGTGTTGTGTTTTCATTCATTCCCCTAGCCCTTTTTAGAGCTGTTAAGTACAAATGATGTTTAAATATCACCTATAAATCTTGTTCAAATATCACTGCATCAACACAAGTTGTTCAACAACAAAATATACTCATTTTATAGCATAAAAACATGTAATTTGTAACATAGCAAAAAAAAAATTTGATTCTTCAATTTACATAACAAAATAAATGTCCTGTTTGTTCAATTAAAAAGAGGAAAAAAAAAAGAAAAAGAAAATAAACTAATGTGTGTCACAAATCATTATCTTTCTAATATGCTTTGGGTTTCTACACCTCTCCTCTAAGTGTGGCTAAATGGGTGGCTCAGTCTCCTGTGATTGGTTGGGGAGCTTCTCCAAGTTTACATGACTTAACGTCTCCATCTTAGTCTGATACCAAGCCATCACCCTCTTCCTCCTTATATAATACATAGGAGATTGTGGAACAGGACTAATCAGTATCATAGTAGGCGTAGGTGATATGTGGCGGGATGAAGATGATTACATGATCGGCCATGGGGGCTAATGAATATATTTCATGATAATAGTGTAGTCATTGATGCTATGAAGCTTAATAGGCTTACGGGGTGAAAATGTCAGTATAGCAGAGGTGAATGAGCCCACTCCGAACGAGAGGCAAGAGCCCACCTCTGCTAATGTGGTCAGCCTACTTCTGGTTGAGGTGGATGAGCTGGTTGGCTGGTGTATCATCCTCGCAGAATTGGTACTCCTCATCGATGCTACAATAATCCAGTGGCCAATCATTCTCAATTTTGTTGCCATCCGATGAATTTCCTGAACGTCAATACAGTTTAGGATATCTGTTGCACCTAAGTGGCCATCAATATAGTGTCCATTTGGAAAATCAAAAATGGAAATTAAAGATAAATTATAGATCCAACGGTATTAAAAGGAGTAATATAATTTATTTATTTGCTAAGAGTATAAACTTACCAATATAGTCTTCGTAGTAGCGACATGCTGAGACTCGATCAAAGGCACATCATAGTGTGGCCCAATAGGATGTTGAGTGATGAGTCGGTACCACCACATATACTAATCACTGGGATCCATACGTCTAACAAATGGCTCGATGGTGACCACTTGAGCACGGCAATCTTCCCACGCCCCAGCGTACTCTCAATGCTAATAACCCAATTAGTATTAGACCAAACTCTACGATCAAGTGCATGTAAGGATGCACAAGTGTCACAAGTCACAAGCTCATGCTATACCATCCCAAACTTTCGCATTACTCAATCAAACAGATGCAACTCCACAACATTGTAGCAAATTAATAGAGATTATGTCTACTATATGTCTCGATTGCGCTGGGGGACATCGAGGTCAATTGGGTTGGGTTGCCATGTCATACCTCAACCATAAGGTCTAGTTGGTCTCGAAACTCTGGTAAAGTACGCGAAACATTCAACCTAAGACCCATATGCCACCTGTAGTTAGTTTGAATAGATATATGAGTGCAATGTTGAAAATAAACAACAATGGCATACGTATGAAAATTTAAATATATTTGATATGGTAATACCTGCACCTGTATAGGTTTGCCAGTCATGTAGGGGGTGTTAGATATGTTGGTGGGGGCGCCACTAACGAGGCCTCCTCATGAGATGGTGCATTTGAATAAACATATGGTTTTGGTTTCATTAGCGTATCAAGATGAAGTGTGTAATATCCCAGATTTTCATATTAGTGTAATTTAATGGTTTTTAACATGTTTGAGCATGATAATATGTTAATTAAGTAATATTAGTCATTAGAGATGACTTAGGGGTGTGAATTTTGGAAGAAATGGGCAAAATAGCTCAAAAGTCAACATTTTGACTCGAGGGTATGTAGAGGGACGCCCAAGGCTCTAGAACGGGCACCCATGGTCCATGAGAGGCGCCCGCCCACTTGTGCAGACAGTCAATGGTAGGGTGTTCTCTAGTTTGTCAATCGAGAGCCTAACCTAAACTCTAGGTTTGTGGGATATAAGAAAGGTGACTAGGCTCCTGTAGAATGCTTGGGGGTTAAGCCAAGCTTGTATATATGTATATTTGAGGAGAGTGGGAGAGAGATTTTTGGGGTATTGGAAGAGAACCAAGAGAGGAAGAGGAAACCAAGGAAAATTTTAAAAGGTTGGTAAGTTGCTCAAAACCCTAACCAAATGTAAATTAATTTCAAGGGATTGAAATTGAGTTCTTAAGGAACATTTTCATGTATTTTGTTTGTTATTTAGATCAAAGGGTGAAGAGATCAATCAAGCCAAAGTTGGGAGCCAAAACCAAGAATTCGTCACTTCACTTGATCCACTTTGTTCAAGTTTAAGGTATTGATTTCTAGCCTTATTTTTGCACATATGAGATGTTTTTGAGCTAGTAGATGTTTCCATGAAATTTATTTAAGATTTGGAAACCATGGAGATGGAATTTGCATGGATTAATGGATGTGTATATATACAAGTATAGGTAGAATCAAGATTTTTGTATTGAAGAAATGAATGAATTAAAACTTGTTTTGATGGACTTTTTAGAGTCTTCTAGGTCCTAAACAACTTAAGAAAATGAGGTATTAGGTTAAATATTGAATTTGGTAAAGTTTGGAACCTAAAAACATGAGCTAGAGTTTGAACCGGAACAAAGTAACATTCTGGACAACAAAGGGGCGCCCATGACCCTTGAGGGGCGCCCATGATCCCCTATCCAGAACTCCAGTTTTGCTGTGTAGTGTAAAAACTTGTATGGTTCAATACTTAAACTTTAGAACATGAGATGATCAACCTTGAATGATTGAATAGGTGAAAAGTGTACGAATTAAAGTATGAAAATCAACCTTCGAATGGAGAAATTGGTTTTAAGACATGTTGGTTTAATATTTTGCCTCAAAATTTAATTTATATGTTCCATGATGGATTATGATGAACTTGTCAATCGTATATTAAGTTGAGCTAAAAAGGTGTAAGAAATATGATAAGGGAATGAGATAAGGATACAATAAAGGGATATTTGAATTGAATAAGCAACGATTGTGTTAAATGGAAGAAGAGATGCTAGAATGAAATGTTCATGTGATATGGAAATGAGAATTGGTTAAGATAAGAGAATAATATAATTATTATGAGCCTCTATTGAACTTGGAATTATATTTTGGTTATCGTGATGATATTGTTGATTACACATTTGAATGAGACGATAGTTGAATGATATGGTGACATAGAGACAATCATGAAGATGAAATTGATAAGTATAAAAGAGGAAATGTGAAGGGTAATGAGACACGTGGTTGGTGGGTAAATGAAAACAATGAGGGTACTAAGATTACCCTAGGGATTGGTTCTCATGCCAATAGGTTAATAGCCTACAACATGATGTGTAAATAAGACTAATTGTGGCCTGGCTCTTATAGCCTTTAACGACGACGTGTAAATAAGGCCAATCATGGCCTGGCTCTCATAGCCTTTAACGATGATGTGTAAATAAAACTAATCGTGGCCTGACTCTTTTAGCCTTTAACGACGACGTGTAAATAAGGTTAATCGTGGTTTGGCTATTATGGCCTATAATGACGACGTGTAAATAAGGTTAATCGTAACCTGGCTATTATAGCCTATAACAACAATGTGTAAGTAAGAATAATCGTGGCCTATAACGACGACGTTAGTTGTGCACACCCTGTGACTAATATGAGAATGAGATATGGATGAGGACGATTATGTTGAATTGATTATGTGGAAATAATTGAGTAGAGAAAAGAGATTTAACATGACGAAGTATTACACATATTTATATAAGGTTTAATTTGATAATGTTGTAATGTGTTTGTATAAGAGGATTTGAGTTGTACAGTAGCTTAACCTTGATGAGATTTGTTGAATTAATAACTGTTAATTTTACATTATGACTTTACATATTATATATGCTTTATGATACTACGTAAGCACAAGTGGATGAGTACTCACGTCCCTATAGATTCTGTTGTAGGAGCAGATCCTAACAAGTAGGTGGGCATTTGGTGGGATTCAAGAAAGAAGAGTTCCACCATTAGATTATGAGAAGAGTGGCGCGAAGGTTTCTTTTATCGGCCGATTCCCCTTTCGTCTAGAAGCATATTTGCTGTTACAGATATTTCATTTCTTATTTGTTTAAGTTTTAAATCTTCATTGGAGTCTATAATATTAAATTTAAAAGTAGAATTTATTTGATCAGGTAGTAAAGGCCATAAGGCCTATCGTTACTTCTTAAGGTAATAGGATTGTTGGAGCTTTATAGCCTGCCCATAGCCAAGGCATCATTTATATTATATTTTTGTCGTTGTCTTGTGTGGATGTTGCTCCAGGGATGTTGTAATACTCTGATTAGAGAATGGTTATTCTATGCATGTAATAACCTGAAAATTTTTTTTCTTAATTAATTTGCTTAAGTGTGATGGTGATATTTATTATAGTAAAAATCTAAGAAATTGAGCATTTGAAAATTTTTGGAATGATAAAATTAGTTAAAAAGATTTTCAGATTTAATTTCACCCTATGTGGGAGTTTAATGTAGAATTTCTAAACTTTTATCCAAACAATTCCTAGCCCAATTACGTAATTGGTCCAACCCAAGTCCATTAACCCATGGGTCAACCTTTTTCTTTGACTCACCTTAACTCACTTCAACTCACTTTATCACTCATTGAGTTGACTCATGAATAGTAGCTCTAAATTATTTCCCGACAACTTCATTTTTCATCTTCCATACATATCTCACAATCTCTAAAATTAGGTGGCTAATTAGTCAAAAAGAAGACCCTACATTGATGACTTTAAAACATTCTTCCAAATAATTTAGCTAGCATGATTTAAAGCATTTTGTTTAATTTGTCAAAAAGCTAGCATGATTCTCGGATCATGCCACCCATTCTCATCCATCCTCCAACACCTATCTTAAATTATGTGGCTAGATAGTCAAAAAGACTAAGTTAGATTATTTGAATTATACTACCTAATGCATAATACTACTTTAGTGCCTTTCAAGTCTAGGAAGTGGAGCTTGTTTTTCTCTACCGACACTTCCTTTATACTCCCTATAAATTGTGTGCCTTCAAAGAGAAAAAAAATAATAGAGAAAAAAATATATATTTTTATCAAGTGTGGTTGGAAATTTGGTTTTGTTTGGAGGAAGAAGAAAGGCTTGGAATTTTTCCAATTTGGGTGGTGTTCAAAGCTCAACTCCTTTTTCTTTCACAGGCTTGGTCACCAATATCTTCATTGAGGTAGGATGACGAACCTCCTAAAATATATTTGATACTTTTTTTGGGTTTGAAGTATGAAACTTGATTGTGATAAAAATAAATACCTGTGTATTGGGGGTAGGGAAGCCAAACTTTTGATTGATGTAACTCAGTATGCTGACAGCTCTCTATTTGTAATTTTTGATGTACTTCTGACCCCTAAAACGGTGGAATTAGACTTCAGCTAAAACATAAAAGTTGTAGCCCTTTCAGTTTTCTTTCCAACCCAAAAAGAATTGCATCAATCCGATTTGTGAGTCAAAAGTTATGTCCAAAATACTGAGCACGTGTAAAATTGTATTTTTTGAACAAACTGAATTCAAGGCTGTTTTTGCACCTTTAGACCTTAGAATTTTAAAAAGTGTAAAACATGAAAGTTGTAGGTCTTAAAGTCTAGTTTCTATAGATATAAAGTTTATAGATATTGGAGTGCTGCTCTATTTTATATGAATTTTCTTTTAAGCTGCGGTCTCTGTTTATCCTTTAATTGATGCTTGTTTGGATTTTTTAGAATATTATGTTTAAAGATTTATTTAAATTTCTAATTCTCTTCTGTTAATTATTATCATGTTAACAATTTTTATTGATGTGTAATTTTGTTCACAAGGCCTAATCTAGTAAAACACTTATAGTATTTGATAAAAATGCCCAAATGAAACAATGAACTTATTCTTTCCTTATTTGGTCTTCCTTAAATGAATTTGATTTATTCTAATCGATTTTTAGGCATTGTTTTGTCAACCTAGCAGGTTATATAACTATATTTTTATGATTCAGTGAATTTAATGAAACTTATTTAATATCTTCCTAAATATTAGAATAATTCTATAGATATTTGTGAATATCTTGAAGCCAAAAACCTATGATAAGGGTTTGGTTATATATAAGATGATGATTGAAAATTTATTCAAATTATTTTGAATAAAATAAAACTTATAAATTTTTCTAAAATTTAATATGAGTCCAAATAGCTATTTATTATCTTTATATTCCATAAAATAATAAAATAAAAAGGTAAAAGAGGCAAAAAAAAAAAAATTGAGATCACAGCCAATGAGGTTCGAACTTACGACTTCAAATCGCAATTAAGGTCGCCCGCCCACTAAGCTGCCAACCTCGGCTTAATTAATATACCATTAGAAATAATTTTATTCTTATCAAAGGTAGTACAGAAAACTTGTCAAAATAATTAACTAAAATACTAATTTGAATTCTAAATTATTTCTAGCTACTTGCTACTTGTTAATTTACATGTAGTACCCACCTTTGTGATGATAATATTGGTGACTATGTTAAATCTTTGATTTATTAATAATTATTATTGAATTATGGATTTAGATAAAGTACAATATATATATATATATATATACTGTATGTGACTGAATAATCTCACTTTTGATTCATCGCCCGGGGATATTGCCGGTTGTAATTAAAAATGTCTTATTACCCTTGGGAACGTAAAGGGATGAGAAAAAAATTTAAGGCACTTGGTGCCAAAGTTATTTTTGGCAATGGGTGGGTAGAAATGGCATTTTAGATGAAGATGGGAACATATGCTTTTTATTTGGGAGATGCTCCCTTCTGACCTGGCCAGTCAGGTAGTCAGTCGCGATGGCTAGGTTTTTGGTGGGTGACACCGTCGGTATGCATTGGATGCTAAGCACGTAAAGTCACTAGTTCCCAAGGCTGGGGGTAGAGGAGAATAGGAGTATGATTATCCTAGGAGGATTTAGATTAAACTCCTTTACCAAATTTTACTGTGACTAGCAACCTCTCTTGTTTATGTATGAATGATGTGTTAGAATTATTTAATTATATTTAATTCATCTTGATGAATATTTTATAAATATATATATATATATATATATATATATGAAACCTGTATCGCTACGGGGTTTGATCCCGAGACCTTGAAGATCTAAATCTGAGATCCCTACCACTGCGACACAGACTTTCATTGTGGTATACACATCAATATTTAACTATTTTTACATGTAAGTAAAATAGTAGTTACGGTGACGGTTTCATCGAACCGTTGTAAGTATGATTTACATTATTCAGTTGAGATCTATTGAAATAATTGTTGCATAAATAGTATGCCACCTAATCACATTCACTGTAGTGGGTCACTTAATACAGTGTAGCATTACAACCACTGCATATAGGCACCTAGGAGATTCTGATTACTGGGCTTTATTAGCTCACCCTTTGTGGGAATATTTTTTTCAGGATATTAAGCACAGGGATACTGAAGATGAGCTGGAAAGAGATTAATTTCTCTTAAATATTCCATCGGATGAGTTATCTATTTTTTTCTTTCCTGCACAGAGCTGGAAGACTTTATTTTTTTGTGGTCTGTAATAATAATTGTTGGATGATTGTAATTATTAAGTTTAGACTTAATTTGCTTTATTTGGTATGTAATGTTAATCGTGAGGTTAGGACACTTAGATGGCTCTGTAATATTTTTTTCTATCTTTATTTTGTGCCCTATAGTTGAAATCCCATCAAATGATTCAGTCTAATGACTTATAAATATTGTTTGGGATAAACAAGGGATTTTGAATATCTTAATTTTTTCTTGCGAGTCAACCCTAGTTTGGAGGAAAATTTTGGGGTGTAACAGCGTGTTATTATTATCTTATTTTTATACCCAACAAATAAATCCCAAGTCACCCTGGGCATTCGGTTATGAAAATCCGGGGTGTGACAATGCATGTTATGTATGTAATTCATTCACTCTTTGGGTTATGAAACTCGGGGCGTGACAATGTGCCTCTGACTTGTTTGTCGACCTGGCTATCGAATAATAGGCTAGAGCTGTGAGAACCTTTCCTATGCATAGATCTATAGAATGATCAATAGGCTAGCTAACTTTTTCAACCCGAGCTAAACTACATGACATTATTCAAATTATCGAACACAATGGTAGGTACATCAACTTAATCATGTTATTAGAATGGTTCGGTAACAAACACCTCGCTCATCCCCGATCAGCATGAATACTGTCACTCAGGTATGTTGATGTACTACGTCTTCATTTGCTTCGCTTGGCAACTCTTGAAAGTGCTTAAGCAACCAACTGATCCATATTTGACTCCCTCATATAGCACTAGTAGGGGGAGAAATTATGTGATAGAAATGCATAATGTTGGACCAATACACCATAGAATAGCTAGGATATCTGCAGTAACTACCACCTCATTAGCTACTAAGCCTGTAATAGCACTAATGTCCTTGAGAATCTATATGCCCTTGCTTTGACTAGATACTCTACCACTCAATCATCTCTTAAAAGGTCGATAAGGTCTCTAATGAGATGATGGCCTATCTGAAGATGAAGTATAGACAACTCCTGAACAAAAAAAAAAAACAATTAAACTAAGAATCCACATTTAGAAGGTTAAAATAAATTATAAATAATTTAGCACCAAACATATCAAGACCTCTCATATGTCTGCTAACCTATGCTTGTCCTGTGCATCAGGTATAGATGGATCATGAGATCCTGTTGATATTATATCTATATGTCGATCATGTGGGGGGTTATAATCTTGAGGCAAAACTTATGGAAAAACAAAAATAGATAAATTTATGGCAACTAACATAACCCATTAATAACAAATAGTTTAAATTCTTATAAACTACGTTACTGAAATCAACAGACACATTCCGAAATTTTTTGAAATTACATAATTGAAATCAGGATCACAAGCTCCGAAATTCTTAGAAATTACATAACCTTGTAGTTCAAAAATAGTTGAAAATCTTGAAAATTACATAACCAAATAGTTGCTAAAGTCTTACAACTTATATGATAGAAAATTCACAAATTATCTAACTAGCCTGAGATTCTAGTAGAGCATTCTCTTTGAGTATGACCCTCAACACGGTAAATGCCACACCGTAGCTTAGAAACACTTTTAGTCCTATCCATCTCATTCCTAATGCATGTTGACATAAGCTGATCCCTCTATCACTTTAAATTTGGATTCGGACTGAACACTTAGTGCCTCCCAATATTTTCAATCATGTAAGGGATTGAAATGGGGAGCATAAGTGTTCACACATGCTTCGATATTGTATAGCAGTGAAATCATTGCCATCTAGTCTTAATGGTGTTCCTTGCACACAACAATGACATATGAGCATGGAATTCAGAAATGCTTCATTTACCACACGTACAACATGCTCTTTAAGAGAAATCACCTATATATTGCCACCCCCATTGACTTGTTGCCTAATATTACCTTATAAATCCTATCAACATGGTTAAAACACATTTAGTGACACTGAGTACATTGTTGGTACTTATCTATCAATGTTAGCACGTTTGGGGGATGCCAAATCGCAGTCCCTTAAGTTGCCATTGAGACCTTGTTCCTATGACTGAAGTAGGTCATGACTTTGTAGAATGTAATAAGCTGCAATTGGTAAGGATTGGGCACCCTTTGTTACATTGTTGAAACACTCTGATTAAAAAAAAAAAAGAATAACATAATAAATGAATTAATAAATGAAATTAGTTGTTTGTTTCAATTTCGAATCCAAACTAGAATCTATTCCTACCACAAATTTATGTTAATTTATCTCAATCACATAATCACTGCGAGGATTAAGACATTCGAAATTTTAAACTAAACCAAATTTTTCATTAAAATCAAGTCTTTTTTATTTGAATTTTAAGAAAATTTTAATCTTGTTAGAATTACCAATAATTATAGATAATATGATTTGAGTATAACAATTTTTGGATGTTCAAAACATTAACTTAAATTATTGATTTAAAAGCCCTAAAATAATTTTATAATAAAAGCATTGGTGCATAAATCTGGGTATAAATAAAATTCTAATTTTTCGTTTTCATGTGAAACAGGCTCTTAAATTTAATCTAACATGTTTTTAAACAAATTAATTAATTTAAATACAGGAAAATAAATAAAAGCATAAATTAAGTGCAAATAAAATGAATAGTAAAACTTGAACTTAAAGAACAAATGAAACGAAATGCATACTGAAATTGAAATCTGGAACTTGAACTAAATATTGGAATTGAACGAACTTGAATTAAATGTAACTACTGATCCTAATCTACTCCTATAGAACTTAACAGAGAAAAATAAAGAACTGATATAAACTATCCTACTCCTACTCCTACTAGTGGTGCTCACAATTTGGTTAATTGAACCGTTAGCCAGAAAAACAAAAAAAAAAAAAAAACAAAAATCAAACCAATCAGGTTCGGTTTTTTTTTTCTTTGAACTAAACCGAACGTTAAGAATAGTTAATCTTTCAACGGCTAACCGCTCAAATCAATCCGGTTACCTGCTTTTATTGGTTTTTTTTTTTAAATAATTATAAATCTATAACTAATTAATTATACGTTCAAGAGCATAAAAACAATTAAAAGTAACATAATTTAATAACAATAATAACATAATTTTAGTTCAGATTACTTGAAGGATAAAATCACTAACAACCAAACAAACGTATTATATAATGTATTAATATATAATAAATCTATATTATATAATTTATATTAGTAATAAAATTCAGTCAGTTAACCGAACTAACGGTTAATGAAGATTAAAAATCAAAACCAAATCGAAAACCCAAAAAAAAAAAAAAAAACCGAAACCAAAATCATCGATTTGGTTAATTGCAATTTTCAGTTCAATTTGTTTGGTTCAGTTTGGCCTTTCAATTTATTGGTTTTTTTTTACTCACCCCTAACTCCTACTGCTTGTTTTACTCTACTTCTCTTTTATTCTACTGTTAAGCTTTTTTGTCTTCTCTGCTTTAGGTTTATATAGGTATAGGTGGAGGAATCTGTGAAAGATCAGAGTTGGAATTGGATTGAAGCTTCTCATAGGAACTGTTACTGTTGTATATAGATATATGTGTTACACATATACTTCATCAACTACCTCAATCTTTCTTATCACTTTGGTTATTTGATCTAATCCCGCTTCCTTTATGGATAAGAGATTGAGTTGAAATAGATTCTGTAAATGGATCTATATATCTTTCATCCACTATTATGAAATTGGTTAAAATCTTCAGACCGTATCTGGATGGCTTATAGGGATCAAAATGCCTCATGCAAAGGTGTTGTTAAGACGACTGCAAACGGGGCTCGTTAAGACGCCTCTAAATTGATTCGACGCCCGCTCTAGTTTGTTGTCTTGTAAGAGAAAAACGTAAAAGAGAAAAAAAAGTAACAAAATAATAAAAAATATAATAAATGTTAAAATAATTTACTTAATAATTATATTATTAGATAATATTGTTATTTATTAATTATTAATTCAACTACTTTACAATTAAAATATCATAATACATTATTTTGCTAGTTTATTTAAATTTACAATTAAAATTATTAATATAACCTAAATATATTTAATTTTATTATTTTAATTACTAAGTAATTACACTTTATGAGTGTAATCACACCTCAGGCTATACCTCTGCTCCCACACTGGGATGAGACCTATGTTCCTGTTGTTGGATAGGTGCACCTCCCCCATTTATCGATCCTCCACCCTAGCCTTAGCACCAACTTCTATCACTTGGTATAGCACACGATGACATCCTATCTAGAGACAAAAATGATATATATAAGATCAAGGTCAACACCCAAAACTCAAAGTCAACAATTCCAAAATCAATTCAAGAACATAAACATGTAGTCACGTAACACACACACACACACACACACATAAATAAAAACAATAATAATAATAATAATAATAATAATAATAATAATAATAATAATAAAAGTAAAAACAAACTTGTCTCTAGGTATTCTAATTGGGCTCTAATACCAAGCTATTATGCTCTGTATTCCTTAACCCGATATGCAATCTAATAATTGCATGCAATTGCACTTAAGCATAATAAATCCAATCAGTGCCTTAAAATCAACCCTAGAGCATACAGCAAAAAATATAAAAATAAAATAAAATAAAGACTAAATCCATGGCTGAGCAAATGCGTTATCAACAGTAATAACCAAAGGCTCAACCAAACTTTATAACTCAATCAAATACCAAAATAATAATCTTATACAAGACATCTTCTCATAAATCAAAAGTAAATAGTGAATACAAAATTTAATCTAAATATAATAAAAATAAAATCACTAGTGTCCCCAGGGAGATACATAAGTATCGGACTCAACACTTGCAATAAAATTTGTAGAGAAATAAGCATGGATCCACTTGTGCCAACTAAACAAATATACAAGTATATGTAATATCATGACCTAGTATACTACTATCCTGCATCACATAATTTTCATTTCAATATACATATCAATCAAATTGTGCATCATTATTCTATTTCCATTCCATAATCATAATTAAACTCACACATAAATGTGGAAGGTACTCTACAAGACTAAACTATGGCCGCAGAATCAACTTCAAATACACTTTTCTATCGATGTTTGCATTCGAGGCCCGGGCTATAGAAATATGCTATCCTTAAACATCTGCATCCATCAATATAGCTAGAGAAAAGTTTATGTCCCCCTTTGGCATCAGCTTTTCTGAAAACTATACCTAGGAAAGAAACATCCCACCATTAGGCATTTGTGTCGTTTTGTGGGTTACTAACCCACTAGGTACGATAACTAGCTACTACACAAATTTATGAATAATGTTATCCATATCTAGTTTTGTTTTTTATTATTATAGCATCACAATTAGCAACACATGCTTCTTAATATTATTTCAACACATCACTACTCCATTACCAACATTAATTGTTGATATAAATGATTTAAATCTTAAACAGGCCAAATCATGCAAAAAGAGTCTCTTGTATGGGCATGGAAGCAAAGGCTTCGTGCGTATGAGACACTAAACCAATTAAATTAAAGGGCATGCATAACAATTTGGGAGGAACAGATAGTAATTGGTGTGCACAAGAAGCTTGGGTTAGGATCGTGCACACAGGGTCATGGTTCACAGGATGTGCACATGAGGGCTTCATTTTTGTGTGCACGAGAGAGCAAAGGACAGGGCATATGCACGATCCTGACCAAGGGTGCACATGATAGAAGACCTACTAGTGCAAGTCGACTACCCCTGTTTTGATCTCCAAGGTCCAATTCCATCACATAAGCTTTATATCACATTTCAATGGCAAGTTTTATGCCTTTTCTAGTCCATAATTTTATGAAGAGTTGAGAATCATCAATTTGTGATATAATGCAAGAATTAAACAAATTTAATTTATAAAACTTAATCTTCTTCATCACAATATCATATATATTTGTGTGTATCAACTTGCATTTCTATATCATCATCAACTTCAACAAATCTCAATATACACTTGCAAACAACTCATTCATACTTAAAATAAAATTTCCTATATCGTGTTGCTTGGTTGAAGAAAACAAAGGGAGAAAACAGAAATTGATGACAATGAACTGAAATCGACAACTTGTACTTAGTTTCCACCAAGATCAAGGATTCCTCTACCTAAATTCAACTTTCAGTCAAGCTTATATACACTCAAACATGTAGAGATGAACTTAATTTCAAGAGAGTAAGCTAGGTGCCTTAACTCTCACACACACCGAGTTACTGAAGAGAAAACCCACACCTGTCGCACACACCTATTTATATATATCACACACAAGCTTCATCACTAAAGAAGATGAAAGAAAAAGGAGATGGGATAGATGGGTGACATGCAAAGAGAATGAAGGTTGATACCAAACTATAAAATTTGTTAAAAAAAAAAAAAGTTATAAGACTGTCAAATCTGGTAAGGTCGTGTGCATGAGAAAAAAGTGTCATGTATAAGCCCTAATGACTCTGTGCGCATGAGAAGAAGAAGATTGTGTGCATGCCATTATGATGCACACGAAATCTCTATAATAGTGCACATGACTTGCTGAAAGACTTAGAACTGACCTTCCAACCCTAATACGATAAATGCTAAATCGAAAGCCGAGCAACCAAATCAACGTATTCATCAATCAACCATAACCCATTAAAAGAATAAGTTCAAACTTGGAATAGAGTGCATAGTTTAGATCATCACAATGCAACTTATTTTCATATCAAAAGCAGTTACATCATGCGTAAAAGCACTTGCACACAATTTTAAGTTGTTTTGAGCTTTAGAAAAACATGAGCCAAAGTGCACAAAAAATAAATAAATAAATAAATAAATAAAAAGGAAAGAAAAGAAAAGAAAAGAAAAGAAAATTTTGCTATTACTGTTCTATCAACGTTAAATAGTAACCATTAAAAGAGAGAGAGAGTGTGTGCTCCATTAATATTAATAACAACTGTTAAAAAAATTAGAAGAAGTCATCCTTGAACCACAATCGTGTTTCCATTGACATTGTTGTTTTGGGGAGTGGGGAGAGAGAGAGAAAGAGAGAAAGCATGTGAGAGTCACTATCATTGGAATGATAAGTTTGTTAAAAGAAAAAACGACCAATAACTATAAAATTTTTAATTTATTAATTTAATTGGTTTGTGAGAAAGGGATAAAAATAGATTACAAGAGTGCATATTTAAGACTTTTTCTGTTGATATTTTAAACATAATTTAGCTAAATGCTGATGATTTTTTTAGTATTTAAAAAAATATTATTAGTTGAGAAAGCAATCTTTCAAAGTGTACTTTTTGCAACAAGCTATTTCTGTATGACCCCTGTTACAATTCCTATAATTCTTAACAGTGTGGAATGGCTTTTCACCAGCAGAATCATTTTATTTTACCACATTGTCATATAGGTGTAGACACTTCTTGGTATCTAATAGCTTTTCCCATGGAACTAAACCAACCATAACATGATATTTCATTTCCCATAAAGGCATTGTTGGCTACAAGCTACCTTGAAAAAAATGGAAATATTAGATGTCTGGAAATGAGATAGACAATGGTAAACACAACCATCAAAAGGGAATAAGCATTGGTTGCAGGAAATAAACTGAAATGGAGATGGGAAACATATCCCAAATGTTTCAATACATACAAAGGAAATTGTAAAAATTCAACAGGAATATCGACAAGAACCATAATTAGAAATGAATGAAAAAATGATAATGACAAAATACAATAAGTTCCAGAAGTATTTCTTGATGCCATACTCAAAGAAGTAGTCAAGTATGTATTATTAGTGCATTTTAAAACCAACACAATAAAATAAAATACCGTATAATGGATGATAAGTTGATGACTAAATGTATAATAAACGTGAACTGATTACTGGTGTAGACACATTCAACCACGAACCATTTAGACTCATTTGCATTCTTCTCCTGCATTTTAACTACGTATAGCTTTGAATGACATAAGGAATGTCTAAAGATAACGAAGGGTGCATTAAAAGAACGCCATGATATGTAAAAGAATCACAGTTGTATACACAAAAATTAGGAACTTGTTAATTTTATTTCTTTTACTGTTATCATGATTAGCAACAACCATTGAAAATAGAAAATTATCAAACAATTGAAATGCACACGTTCCCATCACAAAAAATTAGCAATTTCTAAAATAGTAATTTTTAAAAATAAATAGCAAAGTCATTCATAGCATAAACACCTCTATCTGGCACCAAAAAATGGTATTTATATATATAGTACACATACACAAACCAAACAAGAATTTTATTTCTGATCCTTTGTCCTATTGTTGTTTATAATGGTTCTGAAACAATTAATAAAGGGTAAATTACACTTACCTCCCCTAAACATTAGGTTAATTACACATACACCCCCTTAACATTTAAAGTTTACATATACCTTCCTTATTTTTAAAAGTTATTAACCCCAATCCCTTCTGTTAGTCTGGACCCTAACTCTACTAAAATTTTTATTTTTGAGACAATTTTACTCTTAAAAATATAAGTAGCTTACACCCTTCTCCTTTTTCTCTCGACTGAACACCCTTCTCTCTTTACAAATTCTCCTCCTTTGTCAAGTCTTTGCCTTCTTTCGACACTACCACAAGTAACTCCTCATCGTTGGTTTTGCTTCTCTATCGGAGTGCTCGCTTGGCACTGTAAAACTCCAATCTATTGTAGCCTAACCCATTACAAACAACGCGAGGGCATCTTCTGCCTCAACGATGCCAACAAGAAGCATATATAAACTTCTAATACAACAATCAAACAAGACAAAAAAATAGACAACAAGTACACTAGTATCATAGTGCTGACTGTTGTCACAAGCAATAAGCACACAATATCAACAAAAGTATTACTACCAAAAATTGCCAGCTACTAGTGTAAATGCCATAAAGTTTGAAACTTTTAGTAATAAAAGGCATTTAAACCATTGCAGTTGAAACATGTGTGTATAATAAAGCTCTAGTTTTTGTGTGAAACAATTTAATTTATAAAAATCAAAGACCCATTAAAACTCAATGTTTGTAGAAACATATATATATACACTAGCGAATAAAACTGTGCCTACGGTACTCCTCAACTAAAATCAAATTTGCACGCATTTGAAATTGAAATATGTTAGTACATTTTCTCTTTTTAAAAACATAAAATAAATTTCCTTTTTATAATTTTATTTTCAAGACGTAAAATTTTTTATCTTTCTCAATGTAACTTTTCAAATATCATCATTAAATTCAACTCAATGGTCTATCAAAATGTGGAGTGACCCAAAGAGGGGAAGATTTGGTTTGTAAAAGATTTTAGCCACTCGTTGAAGAATAAAACTTAATCTTGGCATTTGGATTTTAGTTTGTGAGAGAGACATTTTTGAAATGTATTATGTTTTATTATAGAGATATGTATAGTACCTAAAAAATAGATTTGTTAAGAAAGAAACAAACAAAAGGGAAGAGAAAGGCAAATAAGGGGAGGACAATAAAAAGGTTTGTATCACGAAAGCCATTGCAAAAGGCTACAATGTTGACAATGGACTCAAGTCAATTGGTCTCACCAATTAGAGACAATGGTCATTTGGAGCAAATCCATTCGTTTCCTACTAAAATTTTTGAAATTGCTTAGAATTTTGCCAAAAATTCTTGGAATTGCTTGGAATTCCTATTGAAATTCTGCCTAAAATTGTCAATAATTCTAAGATCATAGGAAAAATTTCAATTGGATGTCAAATTTCGAGATCCCATAGACAACTCTAAATTAGCCTAATTTAGTTTAGGTAAATAATAATACAAAACAGGTAGATATATTCATAGTTCATCTAAGTTTGGATATCTTAATCTGATTTTTTCTTGCTCTGGTTGCTCTGTTGAACTCCAATGTCCACAAATCAAGCTTTGACCCATTTGAATATGGGGAGGGGGTGGCATTGGATCAAATGAATGACCTTGCAGTCGCAAGGAAAGCCTAGTTGCTAGTGGAGCTTGCTGGCGTTGTTGAGATGGAGGACGTGCATAGCCACTCATGGTGGGTTGGACTACAACAGAAGTTGACTTTGCGATGACAACAAGCACTCCGACAAAGAAGCAAAAAAGTGAAATTAAATGTAAGGGTGACCGGTGAAAAGGATTTGCCAACAATGGTATCGAAGGAGGCAAGGACTTAACAAAGGAGAAATTGTTTGATAGAGAAAGAGAAAAGTGTTCAGTAGAGAGAGAAAGAAGGAGGGTATAGAGCCATTGATAATTTTATGGCTAAATTAATCATTTTCTGTTAAAACCTTAACAGCAGCTGAATGGAAGGGGTCGAAGTTAATAACTTTTGAAAATAAGTGAAATATATGTAAATTTTAAATATTGAAATGTGCATGTGTAATCAGCCTAATGTTTAGTGGAAGTAAGTATAATTTACTCATTAATTAATAACCATTTTAAGTTCCAAGGGGCTTATAAAATTCTCAATCAAACTACTCTATTATTCCCAATTCAACTCATAAGTACACAGGATTTTCTATTTAATTAATGTTAAAGGTTTTTTCTGTTTACAATGTAAATGTATTAGTATAATAATAATAATAATAATAATAATAAATCCGATTCCAGTGACTTAGTGAGAAGCAATATATAAAAGAAATGATTTGGGAAGAAAAGAAAATCTCAAGCAAGAAGTCGTACTAGAATTGTAAAACAAATGCCCAAGTACCCATGGGAGAATTTGCAAAAAACAGAAAAAATAATTTCAACCCACCAATTTTTCTTCCTAGTGCCAAAATTTTTTTCCAACAGTTTCAACCCAACAATAACAACAATTAACTTATTAATTTCAAAAATAAAAAAAAATTAGGGGAAAAATAGAAACTCTATATATTTTGTGTGTACAACTAATCACATTTATATATAATATACACATTTGTATATAACATTCTCTCTCTGTGTATATATTCTATTTGTGTATATGTATATATGTGCATACACAACATATGCATGAGTAGGGGAAGGAAACCTAATCTTGTCTTCGGCGTTTGTGTGCTTGGGAAGTAGGGATGGAACCCTCATCGGTGGATTTGAGAAATGGGGGTGAGGGAAGCCTCATTGATGAAGTTGGGTACTCTCGTCGCTGCAACAATTCAAAAGAAAAAACGATGAATGAAGTAAAATGAGGGCAGATGTATTTGTTGAAAATTATAACCGTGTTGAAAACTATCTTTGAAAGGATGCTTTTAAAAAATTCTATTTGAAAGGGCGTTTTCTAAGAGTACTTTTTCAACTAACAATATTTTCACAAATATTGAAAAATCATCATCATTCAATCAAATATTGATTAAATAATCAACACAACAAAAAAATTCAAAAATTTTTTAAACGAACATTAAAAGTTTGTGAGTTTAGAATTACAATATTTGAAATTCACTTTTCTAATATTTCAAAAGTTAAATTTATAAAAATTGGAAACTTTTTATGTTATATTTGGAATATGAATTTGTGGAGGAAAAAAAAAAGTGAAGGATTTAGTAAGATTGCAAAATAAAGTAAAAAAATTAAATTTATGTTATATTTTTTACTAAGTTAAAAAAAATAAGACTAAAATGAATAGATTTTTTTATTTATCAAAATATTTTAATTTTTATTTAGCCAAATATGGGTGCGTTTAGAGTGACCAAAAGTGAGATAAAATGAGATAATGCGAGATACATTGTGAGCTCATAATTTGTGTAGTGAGATAAAAAGTGAATAATTTTTAAAATTTTTCAGTATTTTCACTGTTTTTCAAATTTTTTTATTACTCCAAAAGGAGTCTATATAAAAATTACACAAAATATAAATTATATTTTTCCTTTGCAAATTTGTGTTTCAAACATAACATAAATAGCTTTTCCTAATATTTATATGGGTGCCTTTATTTGTAATTTTATTTTTTCTCCCACAACTCAGTTAAATTTTTTCCATATTAGGACAAAAATACTCTAATGTAAAATAACTTCCTTACTCTCCATATTTATTACACATATTTTCAACAAGTACTTCTAAAAAAGTTAAACAATTTCAACAATTAGTTGCTAAAAAAATTTACCAATTAATCACATACAGTTTTGATACTTTTACACCAAAATAAATGAAACATTTCAGTAATTGATTATTGAAAAAATTAAAACATTTTAACAAATTTTTGCCATTTTGATATTTTTTCAATAATTATATAATATCTCAACAGTCTCTTACTAAAACAAATATAAAATTTCGACATGTATATATTAAAAACAGAAATTTAAATTTTTTGGTTTTCAAATATTTTAAAGATTTTTAAAAAGTGAAAGAGCATTTTTGAAACTTTAAATGTAATTTATAGGTTGTGTGGAGAAATTATTAGTTACTTGAAAAAGTATGAAATATATGAATTAATTGAATTGCACAAAGAAAAAATAAAATTACGAATAGTGTCTCTATTAATATCAATTTCGTAATCTCAAGCATTCACCTAAACAAATTTTATTAAAAACGCTGCACAGTTACATCAAGGCTACAAAGTCAAGAGGCTCCAAGCTTTAAAAATATCGTAGTGTTAATAAGCAAGCCATGTGGCGCAATCTCAGTTGAGAGATCCGAGAAGAGAAATCAAACCAAAAATATAAAAACTAAAAATTAAAGAAAAAAAAAAAAAAACAAAAACTCACTCACAGTCCGAGATCCGTTGACGGCAGAATTCAAGGATCTGCCTCAATACTTAGAGAAAGGAAGACACAGAGAGAGGAGGCAAAGGGTGGTGGTGGTGGTGGAAGATGGGTTGCTCGTTTTCGGGTCTGAACGCGCTCTACGACGCCGTGAACGGTGGCGGAGACGTGTGGATCAATGAGAACCGGTTCAGGGTTGTCAGGCAGCTCGGTGAAGGTGGCTTCGCCTACGTCTATCTTGTCAAGGAAGTTCTCACCGACTCCGCTGCAGCTTCCGGCGCTGGCATCGCCCACAAAGTGAAGGACTCCTCTCATGTCTCTGGTTTGTTTGTCCCTCTCTTATCGTTCGATTGATCAATTCTGAGCTTTGTATCGTAATTTGATTAGATTTGAGCATTAGCAATGTCTCTCTACACGAATTTTGACCTCAATTCGTGGTGCAATGTGATTTCTGTTTAACTTTTGATGCGTGATCTAATAATGGTGTAAATTTGGGTTTGTGTCGGTTTAATTTCTCTCTGGATTTAATGGGTTATTTTTGTCTATAAAGAAAATTCTGGAGTGGACCATATTTGAGAATTTGGTGGTGCGCCTACTGCATCTTTCATCTTGATAGATCTGAAATGTGACAACGGTATTGTCTGGAGGATGCATATGGTTTTAGTATCGATGCATTTGGTTGATCCTTGATGGACAGGGGTGAATGGACCACAACGAAAAAAGAGACAAACTTTTTATTGATTTTGATAAAATGTGTATTGATTTGATACACAGATGATGGAACTTATGCAATGAAGAAAGTTCTCATTCAGAATAGTGAGCAGCTAGAGTTGGTGAGGGAGGAGATCCGTGTTTCATCCTTGTTTAGTCATCCCAATCTTCTTCCACTTCTTGATCATGCTATAATTTCAGTTAAGGTAACCATTGCACTCATCTACATATGTTACTCATTTGTCTTAATGCTTGGAAGCTGCTGCTGTTATTATTATTATTATTATTATTATTATTATTTTTGTTCTTAAGGTTAGTTTTGTTACTTATGCTCTCCTTAAGGTGGCAGATGGGTCTCAGTGTCCTTAAATATAGAAATTTGAAGACCCTGGTGCTTGACATGTTCCTGCACAGTTATACATGATAATCACACTCAAGCCCATGTAACATTATTATTCACTGTTTGCAAGTATTCCTATGTAGCATTTTAGATTATTTGACATCTCAATTGGGATATCATATGTAAATGCTTTTAATGTTAGAAACTTTAGTTTTTTGATTTGCACCATTTGAACTAGACCTGGGAAGGGGTACAAATAACTTATTCACTATGGTTGTTGGAAAGAATGTTTAATTGTTGGAACCTTGGAAAATCCACCAAAATTGAGGTTCATGCTTCTTGGACATGTGTATGAATGGATGGGTCACATAAATCGTGCATATGAAATGGAATTTTTAGTTTCGGTAAAGTAAGTCTAGGGTTATTGTTTTGTCCCTTAGGAAACATCCTAGCGGCTTTGGCTGGCCTTCCTCTATAAATGGACATGAGTTCAAGTCTCATTAATATTTATGTAAAAAAGAGTTGGGGCTATAATTTTCCTCATTTCCTCTCCATACAAGGGTCATTGGTGGCATTGTCTTTCATGCTCGTTTGATAAAAAAAACTACATTACTCGTCAAAAAGAAAAGAAAATATCATTGATCTCATTTGGATGATACAAAATTTCATGATAGACCTCATTTGGATGATACAAAATTTCACGATAGACTTGGTAATCAATTCTTCTCTTTCAAGTTTCCAATCTACCTCACTTGAAGCTTGCATTTCTTTGCGTGATTCATTTGCAATCTAATTAACATGGCATTCATCACAACTTGAATGTGATGGCATATATCTTCATACACTAGCACACATATCCAAGCAATCTTTTAGACAAGAGAACTTGGGAAAGTAAAACTAGCCAAAATTATTCACACCAGGAGACAAATATCTCTTGTTTGGAGTGCTTACTCAGTTAAAGTTTCCAATATTAAAGGAAATAGAAAATACAAATATCGCTTTTTCTATTTGTGAAGTTAATTTACTTTTTCTATCCCACTTTTTCACACACTGTCACAACTTGAGCCAGATTTGAATTAGAAGATTGTTTAACTTTTCTTTGGTATGTCTCATATTGAGGCTTTATTCTTCTCTTCCCCCTACGACCTTCCTTCTTCAATCCTTTCACATTTTTCTATTCGATTTCCAACAAATTTTTTCAAGCACTTCTTCGAATGGAACTTCCTTTGCCATTATGAATTCTTCAAGTTTCTTAATACAACAATTTATCATCGTTTCCATACAAGCACGTGAATCTTTGTCCATTTGAGTTTGATATGTTAACTGTAGTGGTTGTCATTGAACTCTTCGAGCCTAGTGCTTAGCATCTTCTTATTCATTCGGCTTCCCTTCATCAAAAACATGTTGACTCCTTGCTACTCTTGTCAATCTTTTCAAAATGTATTTTCCTTGAAATTTCAATAAATTAAGTCGACTAAACACTCTCAAAACATGGCAACACAAAATTCCCTTAGTTTCAAAATTCATACAACTACAACTCACCGCATCATTGCTAGGACTGCAAACCATCTTATATTCCTTCTTCAAAAAGTCATGTAGAGCAACAACATATTCAGGTGCATCTTGGATATCATATTTTATTATAATTGAATTTCCAAAACCAAACTCCTTGAAAATATCAAAAAATTTAGGTGTACTTTTCTGATGCATGCTTTAATAATGGGGACTTAGAAAAACCTAAGGAAGGTACATTTTGCCTCATTTGAAATTCTGCCCCTGGTTCATTGTATCGCCTTTTGTCTACCACTATATCAAAGTGTTTAAAAAGATCACAAATATTTAAATCACTTTTCAAGTGATCTTTCAAGTCACTATTTAGACTTTCACTAATTTGTGTGCTTCAAATGCCCAATGTGAAAGTACCTTTTATATAAGACCTAGCCCATTTTTCTTTTAAACCATACATACGAGTCAACCAATTGTTCTCTTTTAGATTATAGTCCTCTAGCAATTTTTCCCATTCATTATCAAATTCTTTCTCTTCTGTATATTCATACATGCACCTTTTAAAGTCTGTAAAAAATGGACACTTTTTCTTCATGTAACAACTCAAATACTTGATTCTGTTTTGTATAAGGTGCCAACTACACAATCCATTGGCCGCACCATCTCTAATGTACTTGCCATAGCGGCATCTTGATTAGTAAAGATTGTTCGAGGCTTTTTTCCATTGTGCATTTTCAAACATTTCAAAAAGCCACATGAAAGATTTAGTTGTCTCATCATATAAAAGAGGAGCACCAAAAATCACTATTTGCTTGTGATGGTAAATATACCTAGCGGCCTTAACTCTTTATTAGTGCCAATAGTGGTATCCAAAGTTACCACATTACCAAAGCTCCCCAACGACTATGTCTCTTTTTCTCCTAGATCTTAAGTATGTTTTTTGATCCTACCCGAGCTTAGCTTTACCACCAGCTTCCCTGCTTATTAACTCCTGTGTTCCTTAGGAGTAAGCCCTGAATCAGAAGCCAATTCAATTACCAAGGCGTGAGTTCTAGTAAGCTCTCTATGTGACCTTAGCATGTGACTAGTTTCTAGATGTTGTAATTCATGATTATGTTCTTTAACAAATTCTTTTACTATATATTTTCCACTCTCTATCTAAAGACTCTTTTAGCCTTGAATTGCAACTGGTTCTTGCATCTGATCGATGGCGGATGATGTCAACACATTCTTTCTTTTGTTTCTTATGACCTTCCTTATAACAAACAAACAATTGACTTGTAATTATTTCACTTTTTCTGTTCTTATTATTATATTCTTTCCTTAGACCAAAACCCATTCCATAGGCTTTCCAAAATTCAAATGCACCATCCAAAGTATCAAACTTCATACCTATGGTAGGAATATAAGCATGTTGCTCATCCACAATGAGAGGTCTATCTTCAAAAATATCATTTGAGCGATCATGTTAGAAAGGTTTCTGTGAAAACAAACAATAAGAAAAGTCAAGTTCCTGTAAAAGAACATAATTGAAAAGTTTTCAATCAAGCAAGAGAACACTAACAATACAATATATTGTTAAAAAAAAAATAATTATATAAGATTTTTTATTGTTTAAAATGCCAAGTACTAAATTGGTCCTATTGAACTTGCTATCTTTTATTCTTCTACTTCTTCTTTTTTTTTTTTTTTTTTTGGTTTCCTATGTTTTTTATTTCTTCAATCACTTTCTCTTTTTTTGATTGGCAAGTTGGGGGGGGGGGGGGAGCACCCCGGGTGTTGAACCCGGGTGGTGAGGAGGCTTTGTGTGAGTCTTTTACCACTCGGCCAAGAGCCGTCCTCTCTTCAATCACTTTCTCCACAGCAAAACGAGTGGTTATATAAAAATAAAAAAATGATCATATCCAAACATAACCTCAAAACTTGTATAGATGGAAAAGTAGTGATAAGACTCTTGAAACATATATTAAGTGTCTTATTAATGCAGAATAGACAAAGTCCCTAATTTGTTTTGCAACTAAACCCATGGAGGGCCGATTGTCAGGGTACTCAAAAGTGCAACAGATAGCAAGCTGCAAAATCTGAAACATTTGTTGCTCGGTGTTCTTGTCATTGTTTGTAGTCAATGGCTCATCCACCATCAGGGCACTCTATTTGAATGAACAAAAACTTAGAGAGATTGAAATCATAGAGAGAAAAATCACACTTTCATTATTTTTATATGTATTATAAATATCATTACGATCATTGAATGCAAGGACACAGGCGAAAAATTAACATCATTTGCAATTGAATTTATTGATTTGGAATTGTGTTGTAAGTCATGGTAGTCATGAGATTACAAATCTTCATGTACCCAAAATATATCTTACCGGAATAACATTGCTTTTGATTCCGATGTACTTCGTGGTGTCAATGAGAGAGTTGTAGAAAGAACCAATGACCCATCATGAGAAGAAGTGATTGAGAGAAAAAGAAACCCAGAATTGAATTGGGGATTAATGCTGTGCGGGATTTTAAAGAGCCAAGATTTTGGGTTGAGAATGATAGCCGTCAGATTTGTTTAAAAAGATCAGACCCTCTTTGCATCATCACTGGATATTGCAGTGGTGCACCCAGCACCAGTGCTGCCCCCAACCCAGATAGCATATAGGATGACATGGGAGCAACAAAAGAGTTGAATGAAATAAGTTTTTCTAGCAAATCATGTATCATGAAAATCTTTTCCCAGACCAGGAACAAAATTTATATATATATTTCCATGAAATGATCAGAAGGTTATCGTTTACTTAGAAACCAAAATGAGAAAGATAATTTTAGTGTTTCCATTGAAACATAGTAAAGCACACCAAAAATATGAAAACAGTATCCTGTTTAATTAATTTATCATTATGCTTCCATAAAATGAGAGAAAATCGATTAAGATGGTTCGGCCATGTTAGAAGGTCTGAAAGCACGGAGATTGCCAGGAGTAGGAGATGAAGAGGGACTCAAGAGAAGTTGGAAAGAAACTATTAAACATGACCCTACCTACCGTGGATCTAACGGAAGACATGGCCCTAAACAAATTTGATTGGTGTTGTCAAATCCATATAGCCGACCCCACCTAGTGGGAAAAGACTTGGTTTGGTTTGGTTTATGCTTCCATAATATATGATAGATTTTAATTTGTGATTCTAAATATTTCTATGCATGTTCATAATTTTGTGCTGCTTTTGAAACATATTCTGAACATTCTGGTACATTTCTGTTTCAATGCTAACTGAAAAACTTTGCTGAAATGAAATTTTGATTCTTGTCCTAGACTTTAATGGTTAAGGCAACTAAATACTTTTGTAATTTGCAATTAGTAAAATGAATGCGCGGTTCCTTATGATTTATTTGAGATATTCCACATCATATCTTTATTGTCTTACATCACACTAGCCTTTTTGACTTTTTTTTTTTTTTTTTTTTGTAAATTGTTTAATGTTAATGGAACTTGTTCTTTCTTCCTTAACGAATTGGCTATTCATCAAAAGATTTCTTTCATTGTATAGGCTACCCAAGAAGGGTCTTTGAAGCATGAAGCATACTTATTGTTTCCAGTTCATTTGGATGGAACTTTACTAGACAATGCTAAAGCCATGAAGGCCAATAAGGAGTTCTTTTCTACCTCAGATGTTCTCCATATATTTCGCCAGGTGAATAAAATTCATTATAGTTATTGAAGCTATGGATTGATCCCCTCTGCATAATTTCTCAAATTATGCATGTGCATGCATGAAATCTATCTGCATCTGGTCCAAAATAAAAGTTACTTTGCATCATATTCTCTACCGGAGACTCTCTCTCTCTCTCCCTCCCCCCCCCCCCCCTTTTTTTTTCCCTTCTGGCAGTTTTTGATTACACCATAGACAGTCGCATATCATCTTAAATTTAAGCTAGCTATTGTATGGTGCTACAGTTAGGCTGCACGGTATTGATACCAAGCATTAGGCTCTGCTGATGAGAGCTACAATGGCTTGGATGCATTTATGGTTGTTAATTTTTGACTGTATTTCCAATTGCATTTGCAGCTTTGTGCTGGACTCAAGCATATGCACAATTTTGATCCTCCATATGCACATAATGATGTCAAACCTGGTAATGTCCTTATAACACATAGAAAGGGACACCCACCACTTGCAGTATTAATGGATTTTGGAAGTGCTCGTCCTGCAAGAAGGCAGATTCGCTCTCGTTCAGAGGCACTACAGTTACAGGTAATGAAATTTTCTCTTTTGTGGCATGTGTAAATAGCTCTTTTTCTTGTAGCTGATTTGTCCCCCAGTTTTGTCTTTAATTATGTATTTTCTCGAATTTTTGATCTTAAACTAAATCCTTGGCACTTGCACTTGTTAACGGGTCTTAACATGTATCTTCTTTATTTTTTGATGAATAAAAGAAATTGTATTAATGTCAAGGTTTAAGAAGATGGCTAAAGATAATTACAATACTTCCTATGCTATACCATCATGTTCTCTGTAAATGAAAAAAAATGTATCCAAATCTTGTTTTATACCTCCCACTCTCCAACTATATAATATAGACAAAGAAGAACTTTTTACTCCATACAAAAGCTTTTCCACTCCCTCAATGACACTTGTATTTCTCTGTTTCCAAATCAGCCAATACGGACTAAAAGGAACCACATCCTAGTTGATTTTCTTCTGCCGACCCAATCTTGCACCCCACCAAGAAGCCAACAAAACTTTAGTGTCTCTAGGGAAAGTCCATTGCACTTCAAACACTGCTAGAACTAGATCCCACATCTTCCTTGTCCACCGGCAATGGATGAATATATGGTTCAGGGATTCTTCCTTCTCTTTGCATTGAGAGCACCCGTTCACCAAGACTTGCCCCCTCCTTTTTAGATTATCAATCATGAGCATGTTACCCCTCACCACACACAACATGAAAAACGTCACCTTATGTGTGATTTCCTTTCTCCATAATTTGCCCCATGGAAAGTTGTTGCCCTGTTGCATTCCATTGACTTGTACCATGACCTAACCTTGAAAATTCCTGTTTTATTTAATATCTAACGCATCCTGTATCATATTTATTGGCTGGATCCATGGCTTTATTAAATTGAGATATGTTGGGCCAGTAGGCATATGAACTTTGTTTTGTTGAACTTGGGAGCTTCATTGGGCTCATGCAATCATGCTTGTTTCTTGATTGGTCAGTGATGCTAATGATAAGCTTGACTTCCCTAGCTTTGGCTCTAGCTGAGACTACTGAATTGTTTCTATGTTCTAGTACCAGTTACATCACAGAAGCACATGCATAGGAAGTGTTTGGATGTCATGAAATGTGAAAAATTGTATTAGAAACAAGGATCAGAAAACTCTCTTTTGAGGGGTGAAACCAGTTTCCAAAAAAAAAAAAAAAAAGAAAAAAAAAAAAAGAAAACAAAAGACAAAACTCCCAAGAAATTTTAAGTTAAACTTCAAAGAGATATTTCCGAGTCATTTTCACAATGTACATACTTTAAAGAAACTTATTGAAAGCTCTCCCAAAATTTTGCGAAACATTTTTGGAAACAAATCTTCTGATTTCTATTATCTTTTTTGATCCCAAGTCTTAATTTTCAACCATAGTATGAAATTATTCTTACAATTTTGTTTAAATATTATTAGCATCATTATTTTAATTGATCTTGAAAGTATTTTCATACTTTTATGCTACTATGTTATTATCCTTAATAAATTTCATATACTAACATGTTCAATCGTATATCACCTGGAGTTTCTAATTTCCCATAGAATTTTTGGATTATGTTTCACATTTCCGTTTCCCTTCATCACTTCCCGTATTGGCAACTGTAGTTGGGGTGGATGGTTAGCAAATAGATGAAATAGTAGAAAATGCATTAATGTATTCATGAAAAGCCTGAGGTGGTACCGACCAATGCATTACATTAATTTTCAATTACTCTTGGTAAGATGGGAAAAACATTATTATGTGTATTTGGAAGAAAGGAGTCATGGAGAGATCTATTGGCATCCTAAAAAGTATTCACATGAAGAGATTCCATATTACTGGTCCTATTTAAATGGGATTATTTCTATCGAACATTGTTAACATTATTAATTTTGTCCATGATTTGTTATAAATTGAAAGTCATATCATTATTTTCATTATTATATCTGTTACATGGCCAACAGAATACAATTTTATCAAACTTGGTTCCATGTTTTTATCTTGAGAAGTCTTTAAAAGGTTTGTTGCATACTTCGGACTTTGTTATGCCATTAGCTTTTCTTGGGTGCTTCTTTTGTTGTTTTTATTGGATATGAACAGTATTAGAGGTCTTGATTTGATCAAATTGACTCCTATGGTCCTCTAATATGCAGATACTGGATTTTAATGATGTTTATTATGTAGGAATGGGCATCTGAGCATTGTTCGGCACCCTTCCGAGCTCCTGAATTATGGGATTGCCCAAGCCATGCAGATATTGATGAAAGAACTGATATCTGGTCACTAGGATGCACTTTGTTTGCAATATTGTAAGCCTCTACCTTCTGCCCTTTGCAGCAAATTATTTTGTCAAGAAACGAATGACTAATGGCTCAATGCCCATTGAGGTTATCTATGACTTGTATAAGTATTTATACTAATAGGATAAAACTTTACATACCAAATTACCCTACGCTAACTACATTAGTAATTAGGAACACCGTGCATTAATAAAGGACCGTTCTTATAGAAGGTGAATATTTAGTAATTAGTCTATCTATATACATTAACACAAAGAAGCATGTATTTGTCTGGCTTTTGTGTGTCTGCTCCTGCTTGTAGTAGCTAAGGGGACATTTGGAGTGACAAAAAGTGAGATAAAGTGAAATAATTTGGGATAATTTGTAGGTTTGTACTTTGTGTAGTGAGATAAAAAGTGAATAATTTTTAGAGATTTTCAAAGATTTTTAGAGTTTTTAAGTATTTTTTAGTGCGCCAAACGCACCCTAAGTGGAGAAACGTCTTTCAATTTTTTTTTTTATTGGCATTAAATGTGAACAATAATGTGAGGATTTCAAGATTGATGCCTTTTTCTCCTTTGATGCATCTCTATATAATTTCTCTTTTGTTAACCTCTAGATGAACTGTCTAAAATGTTGATTTGTGGGTTGTTAGCATTTAGGAATCAGCACATGAGCATTGAGCGTGGAAAATGATGGTCCAGGTGGCAGGGGAAGTTAAAATGGTGATGGATATAGTGGAAGTCAGTGGTAGTGGATACCAATTGGTTATGGCTTTATTGCAAATTTGCAATTTCCACCTTTTCCCTCTTCATTAATTCCTTTTTGTTTTTTGGTGACTGATTTTCTCTTCATTGCCTTGGAAAAAATATTGCTCTTATTTACAATTTTCATTACCTCTAAAATTCGATACATCTTAATTTTGGAGTTTTTGCCAGAGTTTTGGTTACCACAGAGAGAGTAGACAAATGGCTGTGGCAGGGATATGTGGTGGTATTGTGATGGCTGAAGTGGTTGGGAGCGATTTATTATTTGTGGTTTCTAGGGTTGCATATGTTGGCGATGATGGTGATGGATGTTATTGTCATGCTCAATGTTATTGGTAATGATGGTGGAGGTAGTTTATTGTGCCAGTTGTTCATGGTTGGCTAAGGTTGTGATGCTATTAGAGCTACTGTGAGCTTAAGAATAGTAGAGAGGTGGGCTGTAAATATATACAGAAAGAAGATAGTTTTATGAACCAAAAAAAGGAGGTGGGGGTGAGAGGAAGTTTGTCAAGATTTATGAGTAAATCGGTGGGTAGGTAATAGAGGACAAAGGAGCTGAAATAACCCTCTGTCTAGTGTTTTTGGGCTTTGGTTTTTGAAAAAAACAAGTAGAAGGCTTAACGCTTGGAAGAGGGCTTTCATGTCAAAAGGAGGAAGATTAATTTTGATTCAATTTGTGCTCCTTGGCTTCCCACTTCCTTTCTTTGTTGAGAATTCCGGTTATGGTGGCTAGAATTTTCCCCCCCTCTTTATTTGGAAAGAGAGAAACTTTGTGGTGCTTGAAGATAAATCCGATGATGTGCATGGAATGGGGGAAATGATTAAATTCTTAACATCTTTTTGGGACAACGTGCATGGAATGTGGGAAATTATTAGAATCTCAACATCTTTTTGGATCTTAATTCTTTCGGAGTTTGCTTCATACCCTTTTTTTCACAATTCACGGAAATTGTATTGCAATTTCTAATGTTTTGTTTCTTTATTAGGGAGTTGGTAAAATCCACAGTTGAAAAAGTACTCATTATGAAGTGCTATATGATTTTGATGCCCAATTTTCATCTTGGAGTGTGAAATAGTTGTTTTGTATTCAAAAGTGAACTCCTTGGCCACATAAGAAAAGTTCACCTTAACTTAATTTAAAGAAGTGAAATAGAAGTAAAGATGGCAACTCGTCGGCTTTTGCTAAACCTTACTTTGTTCCTAATAGGACAATCTTTTCTATACGTGTACTGAGTTTTAAAACCCCTTACCAATATCCATTTATTATAAATTTTTTTCAAACTGACAAACTTAACTCCTCCCTGCTCCACCCCACTGTGATTATATATACATAGGGGTATTTTTTTTTTATATATACATCAGGATATTTATGTATTATTTTAATGTATTAAGGGTATACTAATATTTTAACCACCTCAGTATCTCAGCTGTGTCCACGAGTTTGAGCTGATGAGGTGCTGTGTCCAGTACTCATGCTTAGCATGTGTGCAAATGCGCAGTTTGGGTGTATTTATAAATGTTGTAAACAACTGCACATTGTTAATGCACATGTTGCCTGAACTTTGCTCTTTTCTTTTTCTTGACTTTTATTTTCATGGTCATTAAAAGAATTTATCATTTTCTTTCCATGGAAGTTTATAAGAAAGAATTGTAAAGGTTTTTCAAATGTTTGTGGAAATGGGGTTATTCAAGTTTTTATTGTAGTCTTTCTATTGTGGCATCTTACGCCAAATGAAATGAGTTATTGTTAACAACTTGTATGATGTAAGCACAATCTTTGAAGTTCCAAGTAGTTCTTTCCTCCATGTGTGAAGATGCAGGTTATTTAAGGTTTTTAACAGTCTTTCTATTTCAGATCCCCCAAATGCGGGAGTTTCTTGTACTGGTAAACCCTTAACAGTCTTTCTATTGTGGCGTCTTCCGCTAAAGAAAATGAATTATTTTTGATGACTTTATTATAGGATTTAAGCATAATTTTAAATTTCCAAGTAGAAGTGTTTCCTCCGTGTGAACATTGCCATTCTTGAGGGATTCCTCTGTGTGAACATGTGCAGCTGGTTTTCCTTCATGTTTAATTCTATCCCGAGGTATAAAATTGTTTATCAAGTATTACTGGAAACTACGAACCAAAAAAAAAACTGGGTTTATTCGACTTGAAAGCATAAGGTGTTATCACCCCTTCAAAACTTAAAGTAGTGTACGGACCATGTCTTATTTCTCTCGGTTCTAGTGTCAATTTCCCCTTTCCCCTTGTCTATAACTTAGTGAACAAAAAGGAGAAAATTTAATGCTTCTGGAAACTGATTAAATGAATTTGCTTAATTGGTCTTCTGCATGGGCTTTAAATTTTTACAGAACTGCATGGGTGGAATTTTTAATTTGACTATCGAAAGCTATTTTGAATCTTGTTTGCTAAAGTTATTTTAATTTTTTTTCCTTAATCACTGCAACTCACAGGTATGGTGCATCTCCATTTGAATATGCACTTGGAGAATCTGGAGGAAGCCTACAACTAGCCATCGTAAATGCTCAGGTGAAGTGGCCGGCCGGGCCTAATCCTCCATACCCGGATGCCCTTCACAAGTTTGTGACCTGGATGCTCCAGCCGCAGCCCACAGTTCGACCACGCATCGACGATATCATCATTCATGTTGACAAGTTGATCTCAAAGTTCTCCCGTTGAAGAAATTCAGGCGAAAGAGAGAAAATGTTTGTTCAATTAGTCCAGACGATACACATTTCCGCCTGCTTGGTAGTGAAGTTTCTTCAGTTTATTGTGAGAATGTTATTAAGAAAAGCAAATAGCAATACCTTGTTTTCCATATGAAAAAGGGTTCTTTTAGAGTTCTGTCAGCCACAGTTATGGTTTAATCTTATTTGTATTGTTCAACTGCAGCTATGTAATTTAATTTGATTTAATTAATTTTTCTTTCCATTTGTAATTTAAGGCTGTTATCAAATCCCCAATCTATTCTTTAGTGTTACATAGCAGGATGACAATTATTTGGCAGACCGACGTTGATTTATAATAGAAGAATGTTCGATATATTTCCCGTGAATCTTCCGTAGGAAGCATATTTTGTGAGGATAAGTCATCCGTAAATTTAAAAAAATTCGTAAATTATTTATTTGTTAATTTTTTTTTTAATTTCTCACAAGCCAAATTGTGTTGATGAGCTGCATCAAACAGAAGTGGTTGTGCGCTCCACAACTGCTGATGGGCGAGGAATTTGCCAAAAGTTTTCACTTAGAAGAGCTAATTCCTCGGACTTATATGTAAATTGGTCAGTGTGAACAGGGTATTCAAATGTGCATTATTTTTTTTATATCTATCTGCCATATCTTTTCATTGCTAGAGCTTATTTATTTCTTAAATTTGATGTTGCAAATGACGATTCATTATGAATATACTATTTAAGTTAATTTTATTTGGATACACTTTTGAATACATTATTCAGATTTCAGATTGACAATTTTAGTAAACGTTACCTCTATCAACTTTATCTTTTTATCAAACTCTATATTAAATTCGTTATTGTGAATGGTAATTTCAGCAAGTGATTTGTTCATAGAATACAATTTTGACCGACTTATTTGAGGAATTCAGCCTTTTAATTGAAGGCTTTAAGCAAATTCATCGTTGGTGAGCTCTTTAACCTCTTATGGTTAGAATTTAGAGAAATTTTTTCTTTGTTGTTAAAAGACAAAAAATTACATAAATACTATCTACAAAATTTTAGTTGTGACAATACTATTAATGTAGTCTAAAATTGCGTTATTATGTTGCAGTTTCTTATGGATGGGGACGCTTAATATAAAATTGTGTTATAATATTTCATTTTCTTTATCAAAACCCCATTCTCATATTATAGTTTATTCTCATCTCACATTCTCATGAGTTTTTAACTTTGTCTTTTAAGCCTAAAATTTAGGTAAATGTTGATGTTTTTTTTAAGTATTTGTAAATATACTGTCCTCTTTAAACTTTATTTTCATGAATATTTTTTGTTATGTTGTTTTTAAGCCTAAAAGTTAGGTAAATGTTGATATTTTTAAATATTTATAAATATAATGTCCTCAAACTTGATTGTAGACTCCTATTCAAATTCTTTTTCATTTATTTAAATATAATAAAACATCTAAACGTGATTCTAGAGTTCTCTTCAAACTCTTTTTTATTTGTCTAAACATAACAAAACATCTAAACACGATAAACATCTAATTGTGATAAAATAACTAGTCGTAAAAATTCTATACTCTTATCTAATGATAAATTCTCAAATTCCATTCTAGATCATTAGACAAAATATACCTGATAATATTCCATTAACTTACCGATCTTAAATTCTCAAAGTTCATAGTATTCCACCAATATTATTATTATTATTTTTTATGAATCAATAAAACATCTAATCATGATTCTAGACTTGTATTCAAATAGTTTTTGTTTATTTAAACATAACTAAACATCTAAACATGATAAAGATGATAAAAAATCTATAAAAGATCTAAATGTGATAAAACAATTAGTTGTAGAAGTTCTAGACTCTTATTTAATGATAAATTCTTAAATTCTAAAAGTATACCTGATAATATTTCATTAATCTATCCAATCTTAGACTCTCAAACATTATAATATTCCACTAATATTACTTTTTTTTTTAAGATTCATATTCAATGTTTTAAATTTAATTAATTAGTATTTTTTTAATCAAGTGATAACTCTTATTTTAATTAATTAGTTTTTTTTTTCTTTTTTTTTTAATCAAGTGATACAGTATATTTCAAATTCTTAGAAGTCATACATTTAAATCTAAACTTTTAAATTTTATAGTATCCCTATATTTAGATAAGTTTATATGCTAGATTAAATTGATTAGTTTTTTATCACTTGATAAATCATGTGTAGATAAGTTTGCATATGAAATTAAAGTGATTAATTTTTTTAATCACGTGCTAAACCAAATTTAGATAAATTTATATTTAGATAAGTTACTATAATAGTCCAAACATTTAATCAAGTTGTTTTATTCCTCGTTTATGTCATTATGATCCATTTATATGTGTTGCATGCCATAATATTGCACTGGGGCCAATTTGGGGATTGTAGTGTCGATGTTTTGCACTCACAATTTATTTATTTTTGGTTAGAACTCAAAAAATAGTTCTGTTGTGTGCAATATTGTGTTCAGTCCATAGGCGAGGTGGTTTAGGTGAGGGCATGTGAATGAAACTTCTTTCTTCGTGTGCACAGAGTGTGCTAGGGCTTGGCGTGCGCATGTTGGTTCTCTTTTTGTGTGTACATAGTATATCTGTGTTAGCTCTTTTCCTGATTTTCCGATTGGTCATTTGATCAATACTGGATCAACCTTCCTTGTTTAGATAAGACACTTACTCTACATTCCTATCCCCAACAAACTTCATCATCACCTCTCTTCCTCTTTTCTTTCTTCATTTTGAACCCAAAGAGAAAGAGAGTGATACAAGTGTATATGTATTAGAGAGAGTGAGGTAGAGAGAGAGTGTGGGCTTGAGCTATGCTTGAGGGTTCTTGGTCGAGGTTGGGTTAAACTTGGTTCGTGAGGTGTTGTAGCTAACCTTGGCTTGGGGTGTGAAGCTTGTGTGGTGTGTTATGGTGATCTTTCATTTCCATTCCTTCTCTAGTTGTCTTCTTTCTTCACCATTGTAGTCACCCCATTTTTACCTAGTACTTTGTACATTTTAAAATTTATTTTGACAAGTACAAATTCTTGTAAATATTAAATTTTAGTTGCATAATATTTTTCACAATCTTTTTCAAGCATTAGATAGGTCAATTTGATCAAATTCAGTGCAAGCAATTATCAAGTTAAAAATGATGGTTACATACTTAATAAAAAGGCAAAGACAAATTGGAGGCCCAAATCAAGTAAAAATGTCATGAAAATATATGAAGGCACCTATGATATGAAATTGAAGACTTCCACATTATGAAATTAACTAGAATCCAGATTTCAAGGTCAATTCAGTTTAAAAGTAAAAAATGGCATCTGCTATGTACCCAGCAAGCAGTGTTGATGAGACCATCTAATTTAAGTTTGAAAAATATGAGGAACTTTAGAATAATCAAAGACATGGGAGAACCAAAGTGAAGGATTGGAAAACTCAATTGATGCTTTTGAAGGTAGTCCAAACATCATATGGCCAAAACAGCTCCTATTGGCAAACTTATAGTGACTTATGCATCAGACACCAATCGATCCCTCAGATTAAGTTAGAAAGTTCCCAAATTTCATAGAGATGCTAAGGATGCAATTCCTGAGATAATCCCCAACTAGATAAAATTAGATCAAACTCGAGGAAGCGTCTCGCGATTAGCCTAGAAATGCCAATATTGGCCTACAGGCTGAAGAAAAGCCTATGAGTCAATTTTACCTCACCATTGCATTATTCAAACCCAAATATGGTAACAAAGGTCATATTGAGTGTTCTTGCAAGGGTTAACTGAAATAATCGAGTGGGCCCCTCATTGATTTAGCCTGTGTTGTAGCAGTAATTTTCAAATAAGCATAATTTAGCCTTGGAAAACCTAAATTTAACCTAATTTTGACCTAATCAACCCTAATTGACCTAATTGTCTACCTAGGATGTTAGAGAAGCTCCAATAAACTTTCTCAGAATGTCTGAAAATGGCCCAGGCATGCCAAAATTTATCCCAAACATCACCAAACCTGATCCAAGTTGTGAGCTGCAGGCCAAAATTGGCTCAATATATTTACATGATTAGGATAGAAAAATTTCTATTGTTTAAATAGATATCCTCTGTTAATATGAAAGATATCCAGTTTATAAATCATTTAGGTTTTGACTCTCACATCTAGGGTTAAGCTCAATGAGTTATATAAAATAGATTTACTCAAGACAATTTAGAAAACTTTTTGACATCATATATGAGTCACCCATATCATACGACCATGCTATGACATATCTTGACATCATTTCTACCATGCTATATCATATTTTGATCACCTATTTAATGTTCCATATTATGCTATATGCCATGTTCTAGAACACCAAAACATATGCAAACACATGCCCACTCAAGTAGAAATAACCTTGGAAATCAAATGTTTACCAATCCAGAGCATTCACTTGAGTGATTAACCTTCCAGAGATTCAGAACAACTTAGAATTTATTAAGCGAGTGACTTCTAAGTCTTATCTCTAGTAAAAATGTATATAGAACATCTTATAAACTATTTACGTAACAATATACAAATGTTAAGATATAATCTATCATTACATCCAATCATTAGCATAGCATTTGGCCTTCAGGCCTAGTCTCCCTAGACTTGATCATTTGCACTAAGCTAGGCTCCTCCCACAATTAAGTGCTAAGCACTAACTCAGCTACATATGTGAGGCACATACCAAGCCTAGAACTAAGCTTTAGGTGGGAGGCAATTCACTAGACTTAGAGCAAACTCCATTACCTAGCTATGCACGAGGCACTTACAATTACTAGACTAGGAGCTAGGCTCCCATATCCAGACAAGTGCTAAGTGCTTTTTGTCTAAGAGCTAGGCTCCTGTATTGAGTCTAGTGTGAGGAATTGACTTCCACATTTGACTTTAAGTTACACTCCTTTGTTGAATCATAGTGCGAGGCACAAATTTATTCATCAAAATTTGAGCTAGGCTTTTAGGATGAGTTGAATGGAAAGCATCAACTCCTCCACTTATCGAAGAGCAAGGCTCTTATGTGATTACTCATATTTCAAAATTTTTATTTTATTTATAAACATGTTGAGATGTGGATTAGCACATCGGTTTGTGGAGATTAGTGAACCTGAAAGAAAAAAAATTTCTTTTCAACAAATATTGTTTTGGTCGTAACTTTTTGATTTAATGGTGATTGACAAGTATATTATATATTAAGATGTTAATATGGTTAATGCGATGTATTAAGGGTTTAATTGACAAAAGTATGAAAATGGGGCTTAATTTCAAACTTAGTCATTTTTAGCCCAAGTGGGACAAGGGGTGCTCAGCTATTTTATGTTATAGTGCTTGGGCTCATGTGCAAGGGTGCTTGGCTATCTTGTGCAAGCACCTGAACTGAGTGACACCTAACAGATTGACTTTTTAGTTTTTCTTCTATCGTGTGTCATTTCATTGCCCTGTCAAAACAAGCTATGGAGTAGGGTAGAGGGGGTTACTGTAGCAACCTTGGCCCCCCAATTTGTGCATTCCATATATGTGTGTAGGAGATGAGAAAGAAAGGGTTTTAGATCAAGAGAGAAGACACATAGAGACAGAAAGAGAGAGAGAGTAGAGAACTGAAGGCAGATTGAAAGAACTAAGGTAAGGGTAAGTTGATCAATACTCAATCAAATCCAAATTAGTTTTACAATGAAGTTAGATATGTTAAACCTACTAGTGTAATCATACTATTGTTAGGATCAAAGATCAGAGTGTATGAACGATCTTAAGTTTGGTAGGTTTCCCAGGTGTTCACTGTCAACGTCTTTTCTTCCGTTCAAGACTCGAGGTAGTGGTTTTAAGTTTGTGAATTGCATATATATGATGTAAAGAGTATAGAAATGTTGTTTTGTTGAATATTTTGGATTGGAAAAGCATGTATGTGTGATTTGATTTATATGTATTTGTTGAGTTTGTGATTTTGATTGGAAGTGGTTTTTCAACTAAAGTTTGAATTTATTGATTTTTTTAAACCTTATAGGTCATGGAAATATCATAGAAATAAGAATTTGAGCTATAATATATGATAAAGGAAGTTTAGAGTTAAAATTAAGAAAACCAAAAAAACCCTAAAACAGGTGGTTGCTGCTGCACCCACACAGGCACCTGGGGCTTTCTTGTGGGTGCCTGAGTTGCCTTAACCATGCCTAGATGACTTGATGCGGGTGCCTGGGTCTTTCAGGCGGGCGCTTGGCCCTCTTAAGAACTTGAAATTTTAAAACATTCTATGTTTAAATTGACTTTAGCATGAAATGTTTTAAAATTATTTTTATGATACAAGAGATGTTTTTGGATGGAAAAATATTGGTTTTAAAATATATTTTGAAATTAATTATGCAAATCTAAACCAAAAACCTATTTTTGCCCACAGCGAGATGCCTCAGGTTTCTGTTGGGGTACCTGACCCCTATGCGGGCTCCCGAGCCTTTCAGGGGGGCACCTGAGGTTTCTCCAAAATCTTGTTTTGCATTATTTTTGATTTCAAACTCTTATTTCCATTTTAAACCCCAAGCATGATAGATTTTGTTTGTATGAAACATGAAGCATTGAAAGCTTGTTGAATATTTATGGTGTTCTAAATTAATTATTTGATTTAAAGAGCATAACTTGAGTATTAAATAAAAGATTATGGAAGTGATTATGCTGTAACATGATATAAACTCGGTGAGGTCTTATGCTATGTTGGGATACTTGTTATGATTTTATAACGCCTAGTTGGTAAATTTGTAGTGATTGAATTATGATATAGAATGTGGAAAGAGATAAAATAGTAAATTGCATTGATGTTGTATTGTAAAGAGAACATTGAGATAATGACAATTGAGATCATTGATATGAGAATAATATTGTGTATATGTCAAACATAAGGTACTCTAAATCTTTTAATGAGAAGTGTATGATTTGGGTATTAAATATTAGTAATGAGTTAAGATTTAGTCATTATTAGGAATGAGATGAGATAAGATATCAGGTAAAGCACTTTACTTTGAATCGTGGCTAATGATGAATGTGTTTATATTGAGAATACGATGAGATAATATAGGAGTACGGAGATAAATGAATACAATGAAATGGGTTGGACTATGATGTCCTGTAGAGGACTATGATGTCCTATTGATAGTGAATATGAATGTGATACTATATGATAGCTATTATGACGTAGTGGTGTAATGATTTGTCGGTATATAAAGTGTAAGTTCTTTAATAGTTTGTAAAATAAAAAGGAAATGAAACATTTTGTCGAAGTGAAAAATAGTGGTAATAAAGCTTGCAAATGGAAGTATTTGACTATGGAAGTTTAATTTGAATATCCTTTATACTTAGATGCAAATAATATGAATAGTTTGGTTTAAATAATGGGGAATATGAGTATGAAACTTTCAAAAAAAAAAAAAAAAGAATATACGCATGAAGAGCCATGAATTTACAATAAGAGATAACTATAAGACTGTAAGAATCAAATGTGTACATCTTCTATCCTTTGACATGGTTGATGAGATTAGTCTATTTGATAGAAATTATAGGTCAAAAGTGTTGAGCTGATTAATTAAGTAGAATTGTGACTTGAACTCAGTTACAAGATAAAATAAATGAGATTAGTTTTGATTTAATAGAGTTTAAGAGACTAAATAAACTTGTTTGAAATGGGTGTCACAAATGATGTTGAGAAATTGGTTTAGCTTGCTACTTTATGATAAAAGTGAAAGCCTGACGCGCAACCAAATGACTTTTTATGTATAGGTAATTTGGACAACTCAGGTAATGGTATAATTGGATTCCCTTCACAGCGCAGACAATGTAATTGGACTGCCTTCGCGACGTAGGCACCTGCGATAGTGTAATTGAAATACCTTTGTAGCGTAGACACCTACGATGGTGCAAGTAGATTGCCTTCGAGGCGTAGACACCTGCAATGGTGTAATTGAAATTGCCTTTGTGGCGTAGACACCTACAGTGGTGTAATGGGATTGCCTTTGTGGCGCAGACACCTGTGGTGGTGTAGTTAGACTGCCTTTATGGCGTAGACACCTATGATGGTGTAGTTGATTTGTCTTTGAAATGAAAGTACTTGTCTCGTATGTTGATATGGAAAGAGTCAGATTTGAGCTGAGTGTCAATTATAGTTATGTTAGGATGAATTATCAAAATTGAGTATTAATATTGATATGAGTATTTGTTTATTATGATTACAAAAATGATATGATAGTGTTATAACGAGCACAGGCTTGAGATAAAGGCTAAGCATAAGACATAATAAGATAATATTATATTGGAATCAGTAATGAAATTGTAAGGTAATAAGATCATAATTCAATTACTGATGACAAGGCCTGATACAAGACATTGACCTCTATTTTCATACTATGCATTTTAGAATGCCTTTTAGGGTTGATGGTCATGATTGTGGCCACCGATGGAACATTAGAAGTAGACTTAGTCTTTAAACTGCATTTAGAGCTAAACCAGCATATAGAACCCCCTAGGTTACATTATTGCCAAATAGATAAAAACATCTCACTATATACACATGAACTATGACTAATTTGATTCTCTATGAGATATGTAGGCTTTCCTGCAGGGTGCAACCGCTTCATATTTCATGCATTATATGTGTTTAAGGGTTTTATTGCAATTATTATTATAAACTAGATATTGTATTGTGAAATTATGATTACAAAGAGTGGAAAGGGATTGGTTATCCTTAAGGTATCTAGGTGTAACTGTTTTTGCGCAAAGTCAAATTCCCAAATCCACTATCTCTAATTACACAAATTGGTCAGGAGTCACTGAAAGGGCATTTTCTCATAATTTCAAAAACATAATCAAAATATATTAAACTAAAACCAAAATTTAGGTTTTTCGAGACACCTATTTTTGAATGTGTCGGGTGGGGACTCTAAAACTTTGTATCAAGGCCTTATTTTAAAATCAAAACCATACTTTTCACACATTTGGGTGATCTCGGATGCACCACATCGCAATTGAGGCCATGGTTGGGCTAGTGTGCGGATTCGACTGTGATAGCTAGTGACTCCACTAGGGAGAGTTCCAACTTCAAGAGTTTAACTACCATTTCCTTTCTTTGCAATCACAAATCTTTCATCATAATCTCTAGTTTATTTAAATCAAAACATATAGCCCCCATCTTAAGATACATACATTTTTCTTATTATGTGCATACTAACCTACTTAATTGTAAATAAATTACGTGTATAGACATAGCTTGATTTGTTTTGCAGGATGTAGGCATAAATAAGATGAATGTTTTATTGTTTTCTCTTTTTTTTTTCCTCTATCATAAATCTAGTACTCTCCTAATACAAAAATTGTGCACTTCATTGAGCATATTTTTTGTAACCTTTATTACCCTTTAGTTAATTAAGGGGGATTAGAAGGTCCATCCAAGTTGTGGTTGCATAAGTAATACTCTTGACAGGTGTACAGAAGCTTCTCTCAGTTGGATTACCAACCTGGGAAGGTTTTCTTCAGAAAACTAGAGGTTTGAAGATTTGGTGGCAGTTAACCTTTCTAGGAGATATTAACTTTAGCTATGAGCCTTATATCATATGTAATCAAGCTACAAGTAAGAGTCTCGCATAAACAAATTTTCAGGAACACTAGAAAGGATGGTGCTAACCTTGTTTGTTCAATGTGCCTGCATTTTTAGGTCATTATCCATTCTTGGTACAAGTTACATTAAACTCTAACCATTGCATTAGAACTTTTCAAATATTTTTTCAACCTGCTCGACCCGACCGACCCAACCCAAACCAATGATAACGAATAGTTTCGCTGATTAATTTGGGAGTGTAACGGGTTTGGTTATAGATTTTTAATTTTCATTAGTTTGGGTTTCGAGTCTTCAATCTTCTCAACCACCAAAGCTGATCCAAACCAACATTATAGTGTACACTGTGCATAATCTGCAGATAACATTTTATCTTCAAACCCTTCAGAGTGCCATGTGGTGTAATCTCATTGGTGAATGAGATTACATCCTTATCTCTTCATGTGAGAGAGAGAAATTTATCTTTATCTGACAATCGTTTTAATTTTTCTTACTCATTCTCTTTCCATCTCTCTCATCCACACCAACTCATAGACCAAAAAACCCTAGATCAATGGATCTTAAGAACAAGAAGAAAAGAGAAAGAAAACCACATAAAATAGTTGGGAGCTTGTGTTCTTATATTCTAGGTTCGTGGCTGGAATAAGTGTGTTTTCTTTGGTTCATGGCTTATTTAGCATTGAATTTCCATGGCTTGAATAAGTGTGTTTTTAAGTGGGTTTTTTTTTGGTCAAAAAAGAAATAGAAACGTGCATATTTCATGGAGCATATTAAAGATTGAGATCAAAATCCTTGTTTTTTTGTTTTAAGAAAAATTGTCCATTGAAGATTGAGAACAAGTTTGTTTTTGAATTTCTGTGGCTTAAATTTTATGTTTGTTCATCTCAATCAAGTTTTTTCTTTCGTACTCTACATTTGTACTGTTATAATTGTTTTGCTTTATAGTAATTTTTTAGAAGGTTTTAATTTTGTGGGATTTAAAAATGACTTAGATATTGGTTGCCTGATTGGTCTAATTTTTTAAGTTTTAGATTTTTTATGTGATCATATTATTGTTTCGAGAAGGGTTACATCTTGAAATTGTTTCTTTAGCACCAACTCAAATGGATAATTTCTAGTCCAATTTTTTTGTATGTGGAGATAGTGGGTTGTCAAACTTCTAAAGTTAACAAAAAATTTTTATATAAATATTTTTATACTTGTGAATCTGTGATATACATACACACACGCTCACATTATTAGTAGAGTTTAAATTTTTTTTTTAATAAAATTCGTTGTGGTAAAACATCATTATTTTGAGATTTAAAGGTTGTAGAGTGTATAACATACTTGTTATGTGAGTTGTCATGGACCATCATTAGCCCCATAACCAAACTAACTACTACTCCAACTACAGTGGCTCCCACCATTCAAAGCCTCCAATACCACCCACATCAAATGCACAGGAAGGTAGTAAGGGGAGGAGACAATCTACGGCATAGGATCATCTTGAAAAACTAAAAGGTGATGATGGCAAAACTAGGGCTACATGTAAATATTGTTAAAAGGAATATATAGCTAATTCAAAGAGCTATAGAATAAGTAATTTATTATCTCATTTGGGTCAATATAAAAGGTATCCTTATAGGAATATAGATATCAAGAGATAACAAACATTTTCTTTTCATCCCAAAAAAGATGGAGAAGATGGTGTGGATCTCTTAGCAACGAGCTTTACTATAGAAACTGCTAGAAAAGCCCCTCTTGAGATGAGTATACTTGATGAATTACCCTTTACATTTGTGGAAGGAGTAGGTTTTAAGAGATTTCGTAATGTCTAGCAATCAAAGTTCAAGACAATTCCTTCTCGAATCACTATTTGCTAGAGAAATTGTGGGCATTTTCAACAATGAGAATGATGGGTTGAAAAAAACATTGCAAGGTCGTAGGATTTGTCTTGCTACAGACACTTGGACATCAATACAGAATCTGTGTTATAAGTGCCTTACTGCACATTTTATAGATGATGATTGGAAGCCACAAAAAAGAATCATAAACTTTTGCTAGGTTAAAGATCATAAAAGAAAGACTAGGTAAAAAAATTGAAGTGTGCTTGCTTGAGGAGAACATTAGTAGCGTATTTACATTGATTGTAGACAATGCTAGTTCCAACAATACTACCATTAAGTTCTTAGAAAGGAAAACAAAAGATTAGAAGGGAGTTGTTTTGGCATATGAGTTCTTACATATGAGATGTTGTGCACATATCTTAGATCTTATAGGGGGTGATGGTTTGAAAGAACTAAATACATCTATAGCTTGTGTATGTGATGCTGTGAGGTATCTAAGGTTTTCTCCAAATAGGCTAGGGACTTTTAAGAAATGTGTGGGAAAGGAAAAAATTGAGTCCAAGAGTCTCTAGTGCCTTGATGTACCAACTAGGTGGAACTCCACCTATTTGATGTTAGAGGCTTCCATAAAGTTTGAAAAAGCCTTTGAGCAATTGGAGGAGAACTCTAATTACTGGCATACTTTATAGATGATGATGTTGTCCAAGGAAGTGGTAGAATGAGAAGGCCATAGGGCCTCCAACTGAGGATGACTAGTACAACTATAAGATATTTGTGAATTTCCTAAACCAATTCTATAATGCAACAAAGCAATTTTCAGGGTCTCTTTATGTGACATCAAACTACTACTTTGATGAAATGTTTGTGATTCAAACTTAAATAGAACAATTAGTTAAAAAAGAGGATGACCTTTTGTCTTCAATGGCAAGAAGTATGAAACTAAAGTTGGAGAAATATTGGGGAAATAGAGATAAAATAAATATACTATTGTATATTGCTATTGTGCTTGAACCCTGAAAGAAATTGAAATATGTCAACTTTTGTTTCTCAAAATTATTTGAAACCAATGTGGTGGAAGAGATGACTGCTAAAGTGAAAGGTACTTTGACTTGTTTATATGATCACTATGCTACAAATGATACAACAAGTATTGAAAAGCATAATGCAACTTAAGCATCCAAGATGGTGATTGATGATAATTGTGATGATCCACATTTACTAATAGCCTTTCAGTTTAACACATATATGGAGGTAGAATATTCACTATCATGCAAGCCCGAAGTAGATAAGTACTTAGGAGAATTTTCTGAGGGTTTAAAGGATGAGAACTTTAATATATTAGGATGGTGGAAGACAAATTCCTTAAAGTATCAAATGCTGTCCCAATTAGCACGTGATGTTTTGGCAATGCCTACTTCTACTCTATCTTCAGAATCAGCATTTAGCACGAGAGGGCGTATAATTGATCCATTTTGTAGTTCCTCCTATGAAGGTAGAAATTCTTATTTGTGCTCAAAATTGCCTTCAAAGCAATGTTCTAATTTCTCTTTGCAAGGTAATGGATGATGGGGAGCAATATGAAAAATATGACTTAGGCAATTATGTCTTTTTTTTTTTTTTTTTTTTAACTATATAGTGTTGCAAATTGTTTGAAACTTTTTACAAAATAATTTTTTTTTTATTGTAATGACTTTTTTAGTTTTCCTAGAATCAAACATAAGTTCAAGTCCAAGCTCAAGTAAAAGCACTATCGCTGTTTAGTATATGTTGTTAGGTAAAAATTTTGCAATTTATTATCACTATCACAAATACTTAGTTTGAAATTTGTTACATATATTTGGTTTTAAATTTGTTTTAAATCTAGGTGCAACAATATCTATGGAGTGAATTTTATGACATACTCTCATGAAAACTTTATATCGTCCTTTTAGGCAAGTTCACTAACCTCCATAAGCAAAACATATTAATCTTGGAGTTATAATATTTATCCAAATCAATGCCTTATTTTTTTTTTAAACATTAAGATAGAAGGCAACAGTATAGTGATATTTGTTACATCTCTTTTGAAAATTTATGTCTTCCATTTTTAGTAAGTTCACAGACCTCCATAAGTAAGGCATAGAAATCATTGGACCTTTTATTATATATTCTAATAAATTTTTTGTCTTACATTTAGGTATATAATGGTTGTAGAGTGACTTTTGTGTGAATTTTTCTTTCTGATTATACTTCCTGAGTTGCATAATGCATACTTGATTTTGTGTAAGTTTCTTAACTATTATATAATATGTATAGACTTGTTCTATGTCTTCCATAATATCATATCACTAAAGTATGCTATTGAAATTAAGCATTATCATCTTCTTCAATTTTGTGTAATTTTTTTTCACAGAATAGAAAGAAAGACCTGCTTCTGCCATTGGAATTCCCAAACATTAATTTGACTTTTGGCCTTCTAAGTTTTGGTCTGTGTTCTTTTAACAAATTGAAATCATGCCTCCTCTTTTTTTTACCTTAGTTCTTGAAATAATATAATCATTAAACCACAGTTATTAAACCCATTATGTGTAATACCCTGGACTTTGTCTTAACGTGACTATATGGTTTTTGATGTATTTTGGAAGTTAAGATATGTTAATTTAGTGGTATGGATCATTTATGGTATTTTGGAGTTGAGAACTTTGAAGGTAATGGGTTATGCAGTCAAAGGTGACATTTTGGCCAAGTGCTGGAAAATGGGGGGAACCTTGGGCGCCCACCTGAAAAGAGCTTGTGCGCCCAAGGTCTTGGGTGCCCATCTGAGAAGGGCTTGGGCGCCCAAGGCACAGTGGTTTTGACAGATGAGTGTTTTTTTTGCATTTTCCAGCCGAGCCTTACCCTATTAACACCTATAGCTAGCTAGGGGTGAGGAGAGACTTGAGAATCATTGTTTGAGGGTTTAAAATATTGTTATATATATATATTTGGTTGATTTGATGCAAGAGAGAGAGAGAGAAGTGGCTTAGAAGAAGAGAGAATTCGAGTGAGAAGCAAAGGAATTGATCTATTTTTTCCATTTGAGGTAGGGATTTAATGCCTCATTCTTACATATGTGTTGTGTAAAAAGGAGTAGATTACCATTAGAAAACCCTCTTTAAGTGTTGGTTTCATGTATGGAAGAAAATGAGAGTTATACACATGTCTATATATATGTATAGGTTGAGAGAGTGAAAGTAGTGTTTTGATCTATAACTTGACTTGTGGTTGATGAAAACTCAAATTTTTGATTTTGTTTGAAGCCTAAGAACTTTATGTTGATGTTAGAAACTTGAAACTTGAGGTATTTTTACATTAACTTGGTCAACTTGAGGTCCCAAGGGTGAAAAACCATGAAACCAAAAAACAGGGCATGAAACTTGAAACTTGGCCCAGGCTGTGGGCGCACGAAGGGGACATAGTCGGGCGCTCAAGCCCTTGCACGCCCAAGACATTAAGGCATGGGCACCCAAGAAATTAAGGCATGAGTGCCCAAGCCCCTTGGGCGCACAGCTGAGTGTTAGCTTGGGCGCCCACCAAACCTAGGTCACTTTTCTGATGTTGTTTAGTTTAGCCTTCTACTTTGGGCATATGGAAGAATTGGTAACTTGTTTTTACACGAAACTTTTAATTGATTAATTACATGGATTTTAAAAGGGAAATGAGCTTTTAAAAGTGATTAAGGAGTGTTTAACTTAGGCTTGTGGGATTTAACTTGAAAGGGGCAAGTGAAAGTCACCTTGAATTGCATGAATTGGAAGTCTACTTTGAAGTAAGAGTCTCAATTGAATAGAATTGTGAATATGCCTTGATGTAAACTAAATGTTGAAGTCTATGAACTTGTGATTGATTGAGTGAAATGTGACTTGACAAAGGGACTCATGTTCTTAAAGTTGGTAAATAGGGGATGCTTAATATGATTTGATCAATGTGATATGTAATGAACCATGAGATGAACCTTAACATTGACATGTGTGTTGAAAGGTATTGATGATGAATGTGAATCTATGAAAGATGAGATTGTATGGTATGAATGATGGTTTGTGTGTCGAGGGTCGTGGTGGGGTGCAGTAAATAGGAAGGGTTTAGAGAGTACCCTCGGGTTGAAAGTCCTAGAACCTGCGCAGGGTTTGGTGTCAATGCCAGTGGGCTAGTAGCCCATAACATTGTGTGTGTTTTGGCTCCTCGTGGCCCTGGACGGCGATCCTAAACGATGACGTCGGTTTATCGTTTCCGTTGGGTATTGACCCATAAAAGACGATAGTGTGTATGCACCCATCCCCCGATGATTTGTTTGGTTATGGTTGTGCTATGTGATGATGAATGGATGATGATGTGAATACATTTACTTGCTTGAATATTATTCAAATGATAAAGTGGTGTTGAATTGTGAATGGAATTGGAGTTTGAATTGCAATACATAAACAGTAACCAAAATTTTGAAATCTTAAACTTTGACATTGCTGTATGAGTATATGTTTCCACTTATTTTGGCATGGCTATGTTAATGTAATATTATGACTTTAGAAAATGTTAAAATGGCTAACCTTACTTGAGATGCATTGCATGGTTAAAATACATATCATATATGTTTATTTGAGACATTGTGGGCACAAGTGGAACGTGCTCACATCCATACAGATTTTGATGCAGGTACAAGCCATAACAACCAGGTGGGCTAAGGGGTTTAGATTAGGAAGTTATGCATGAGCCCTACCATGCTTAGCAAAGTTCTTGGTCATCTAGTTTAAATTTCTTTTGGGGTTGTAATATTGTACTTTTCTAAACTTTTTCAATTTGGTTGTAATGGCCTTAAGGCCTAAGTTATGTAACTTGGAAATGGTGTATGCAGTTTGTGACATGGCAATAGTCAAGGTTAAACTTATGTTATTCTATCTTATGTCTCAGGCTCACTAGCTTACGTTGCGTTGCTCTGATCATGGAATTGGTTATGTTAGTGCATGTTGTGCGTGTTTATCACTCACCCCTCGGGTCACGTGATCCGGGGCGTGACATTATGATAAACAAGATACTGATTAGCACTTTTGGTTGACCTTCAATATGTTGATGACTTAATAGTGGTGAAGTGAATTTTGTGTGATTTTCAAGTTTCTTGGGTTGCAGACCTTAGTTTTAGTTAAGTTTTCTAACTGTCCTTACTAATTAGTAGACTTACTTTTTTTTTCTCTTAAATCCAAATTTCCATCCACTTGACTATGTTGTAGTTAATATTCTTATAGGTTATTACTCTTTGTCTCTCTCTCTCTCTCTTACATTCATAACAACATTCTGGATGAATGTAACTTTGTGATTGAATGATATATTTTTAATAGGATGGATGAAATGAATGAATGTAATAGTTAAATTTCAATACTATTTGGATGTTTAGTTGGTGTTTTAATTTATTTGCATTAAATTTATTTTTTTCTTTGAACTATGTTGCCTTTGGTTGTTGGTCTATACGTTACGCACTACTCGCATGTGGAATTGGTTGACTTTTTGTGTTTCTTTTTCAACTTCTGTGATGCATGATGTGGGCATATGATAATAGTTGTTACCTTGTTGGTATGGTTTTAGCTGCTACATAGGATTGCTCTACAGTAAGTTTTGAGTGATTTAGTTGCTGGTTAAGTTGTCCTGATTATTTACTAGTTTGTAGCAAAAGATGTAGGTTGCTGCTCATGAAATGTGGATCATGTGTGCGAGGTTGCTGCTTACTATGTGTTGTTTAATTTTTGCTCTTGCTTTGTTTTGGCTGCATTTGGATGGTTTTTATTAGGTTTTATCAAGATAATTTGGGGTTGTAATGTTACGTTTCTATTAGATTCCTGACTGCTATTTTCTTCTGCTTGTTTGTTTGCATTTTTTTAAAAGGTGCAGGGTTAGGTATTTGCTAATATGGAGCATAGGTTGTGTTCTTCTTGTGCCCATTGGAGATCATTTGTGTGGCTAGAAGATTAACTACTCGCTACAGTTTGCTTAATTTGCACTGATTTGGGTTTCAATGAGGTTGGTAGTATGGATTAGTTGCATTAGATTACATGTTACTGTGTTGAAATTTAGTGCCCTGATTTACTATTATTGCCTACTGTTTAATTCAAAGGAATGTGGAGTTGGTGTAAGTTCGATGATGTTTGGTGTCCATGGTGAATGAAGCAGGCTGTGAGAGCTGTTAAGTTCTATTTTATTGATATAGAGTATTTGATGTGTTTATGTTGACTTAAGTGTGGTTAATTTGACTTGCTGATACAGAGTATTTTACTGATATAGAGCATTTATTGTTGTCAATTTGACCTTTGGTTGTTTTTTTTTTTTTCTTTTTTCAGTTGTAAATAGGAGTTATAGAGCTTTATTTGGCTCTATGCTTATTTTGAGTTTCATTGTAAATACGGGGATATGCCTCCAAGATTTTGTATTTTTTCCCTTTTATTAATTTATTCTTTTTATCGTTTAAAAAAAAAATTGTTTCCAACCCGTTGACCCGCTAATCTAATCCAACCCAACCTATCAAACCGACCTGCAGTTGAAATTGGTTCCATTTTCTCTCCACCCGATCTAAGAGGTTTGGGTGGTGGTTGATAACTTGAATCCTCAGACCAATCTCTCCAAAGATCAGGAGATTGATAACTTGATAATGGCTCTTAACCAGGCTAGCACATGTATCTACTTCTTTACTTAGTCAAGTTTTTCATGCCCATTATCAGACCATCAAGCGTCAAAGCAAGAGCATCATGATTATTTTATTGAGTTTGAGGCATACCACCAACCTGACCTTCCTATCTTAAGTCAATCATTTACATTCTCAGCCCCATAAAATTAGTAATTTCCTACTCAATAGAATCTGAGCTCTAGCATTGCTCCACAACTGCCACAATTTCTTGCTTACCTAAGCAAGAGTTTCGTCATGTTTCAACTACCATCCTTCTTAGCAACATCCCCTCAACTTTATCTTCTTGGGAGCTCTTCTTGTCTGCCATAACAATTTCAACCATTATCATAGGAGGCTACTTTGGCTTAGAAACCCAAAAGTATAGAAGATGCTCTCAAAAGCTATTTTGGTACTCATATTTATGAAAGTGCTAACTTTGAGAACCTGTGTTTCTATCCCAATCTAAAGCTTCCCCTAAAGTTTAAAATTCTAGAATTCCCTAAATACAGTGGGGCAGGGGACCCTATAGCTCATCTCAAGCTTTATGCTGGTGTTTTTTACAGGTACAATGATAATCATCCTCTAATGATGCATCACTTTTGACCGGCCTAGACCTCCAGTGGTATTCCACGTTAGATATGAACCGAATTAAAAGTTGGGAGGAACCCACTTTAGTATTTGTGAAGAAATATCACCACAATTGCGAGTTGGCTATTAATTGATGCTCTTTAATGGCTTTGAAGAAAGATGATAAGAAGTCTTTTCAGACATATGCCCTCAGATGGAAAAAAAAACGCCTCTCAAGCTGCTTACTAGTATAGAGTTTGTGCAGATTTTCATGAAAACACATGATAGAATGTTTTCAAATCTCCTTTGTGATTTCGTTCCTTAGTGAGTTCAAGAATCCTTCAAGCATCCCTAGCAATCCTACAATTGGATATCCTTTTGAATTCATTAGTAAAAATTGCAACAAAAATCAAACTTAGAGCTTTGTAGTTCCATTCTACTTGTTTTGGTTCTGTTTTTTGTCCAAGATTTTATAGGCTTGAAGATGACAACATTTTTTAGTGTATGCATTGGAAGAGTCCAACCTTGTGATCACAAGCCAAACATCATAATTCAGGCAGATGAGATATGCCTTCATGGAAACCTTCCAATATGTATAATTGGTTCTATCAAGCTATGGAGTTTTTATGCTCGAACCACCTTCTCATGGAGGATCCATCTAGCAAACCCTAAATCTTATTTTTTCTCACAAAGGAAACTAGCTTTGATACCAAGTGAAAGTTTTGGGTATGCTAGATAATTAACCATGCAAGTACTCAAGCAATAATATAAAGGTTGAAAAATAAAGAGAAACAAGTTTTAACAAGAAAAACCTAACTAGAAAACAATCTCGAATCCTTGATTAGGTTGCAAATGGCTTACAAATTCTCAATCTCTACCAAAGTTGTTGACGCCTTTTGCTCGAAGCTATGATGCACCCAGACCTTAGCAATAGAACAATCTTCAAATCCTTGAAGAGTTGCCGAATTTATGGTTATTAATGAATTTGTAGTAGTCTACACTGAATCAACAACCAACCAAATCTACAGTATACAAATTTGAACTCCTTCAGATTACTAACATACAAAGAATATTGAAGCGTTGTTGGCTAAGAGTGAGAAAAATCTTAAATCTCTTGAATACTTTACTCTCTAAATATATTTTTGTTTTTTGAAAACCCTCGAGACATCCAACATATACAGGGCATGAAGTTTCGATGCCTAGGGCTTACAAAATGCAGTTCAAAAAACTACTAGACTGATGCTCGTTCAAGCGATCTTCTTGAGAGCATCTAGCGGTATCTGTGAACAACCTGTGCTCTCTTCCCACACAATCAAAACTCTAAAAACAGCCTTACAGTATTTTTTCATGACTTCGAGCGATTTACTTGTGCCTTTTCTCGTGAAGTGATGAAATTTTGATATATTTGAAGACTGAACAATTTCTAATGCCTTAGCCTACATCTAAGTTTACATAGTTTAGAACTCTATTTTGAACAAATAATCAACAACCAGCAAATAATTAATTACAAAAAAATAAATGAGGCCAAGAATTTTAACGTGGAAACCCTTATTAACCAAGGAAGAAAAACCATGAGTCCTATACCGAGGGAGTTGCAAAAAGTCTTTCACTATATATGGATTTCAAGTTTTAAGAACATAAAGTTACCCAATCGCATTCACGATCCCTTCTGTAGAACACTTGCTCAGACCTCTTGATGAATCCTCCTAATGAAAGAATAATCTTTAACTCCTTGAAGATCAACAAGTACTTCATATGAAGAATTTGTCAACCAAGTGTATGAGAGAGTTCTTCTATGAAACTCCAAATATCAATATACAATCACTCTTTTCTTAAGTCCTTTAAGAACCTGGGAGAATGTTTCTATTTATAAAGCTCTCAAGCAATCCAATTATTCATAGGATTATATAGTTTCATATTTCTAAAATCTTTTAGGATTTCAACCTTCTTAAATATTAAGAAACCTTAAAATATTTCCAACACCCTTAAGCAGTAGGAAACTTTTTTAACTTAACTATTAGGAAACCTTTCCAACCTATACGTTTGACATTTTAGCCAAATGCCTAAAACTATAAGCTTGAAATTATTGTTTTGTTCACTAATTTGCCAATTACAAATATAAGATCATAGAATATACAAAAATTAACATGTACTGAAATGTGAAGGTCCACAAAAATCTTTTTGGTTTTTTTTTTTTTATAATGAAATGAAATAAACATTAATCATGCAATGAATGAAAATTTAAACTACATAATCTAATAGAATTGGGAAAAAATAAAATATTATGCAAATCCTAGATTATGCAAAATAGTAGCCTCTACTTAACTAGACTTACACCTTGTACATGCCTAGAGGCTTTACATGCATTCAAATGATCATTGTTTTTTCACCAAAACAACCCTAATTGTTAGAAAATTATTTTTAAAGTCAGAGGCATTCTTTTTTAAATCACTGGATGTAAATTTTGAAAATATTTTCTTTTTTTCAACAAATATATCACGAACAACATGAAGTAATTTCAAAATTCTCAAAAATTTCTTTCTATGAACATCATGCATGTTAGATCTCTTCTCCCTATATTTAAGGGTAGGCATTCCATACAGTTTATAATAGTTAGGGTGAATGTGACCAAGAACACCACAGTGATGACATGTAGGTACAAAAATTAGAGTGAGAAATTATACCTTAAGACCTACTGTATGACGGCTAAGATTTACTCTTTTTTTGTTGTTGTGGTATTACAACTGAGAGAGGGTTTGAAATTTACATTGATCCCATCACAAAGACTTTTGAAGCATTCCTCGTTGTGGAGGACAAATTCTTTTCCTTGCTTTATGAAGTGTCGTAGCAATTCCTTTCCTATTAGTTGGCCTTTGTTGAGATATCAAGTCTTCATGTAATTTATTTGATGGTTTGCTTAATTTTTCTTAAAACTTTTCTAGCTCGTTCTCACTTCATTATACTCTTTGTCTTTAACAGTTAATTTTTTCCTCAGAGCCTTAGTAATGTCTTTCAGTGTCTCAAACACTTCTCCCACCTTATGGATTGTCTTTTGCAGAGCAAAAGTTTGTGACTCAAGTTCTTCATACTTAACCACAAGTTTCTCATTTTTTTTTCCTTTAAGGTTCTTATCAATGTCTTTAATTTCTCATTTTCCTTAAATAGCTTTTGGCAGTCTTCGAAAAAAACGACCATGAGCTTCTTAAAGAGAAGACTCCCTATTGACATCACCTTTCTCATTGTCAATTGATGAAGATGACTCAGATAGATCGCCTTCAATTTTGACTGGCTCAGTTAACTCAACCTTGACAACAAAAGGAGGTATAGTTTTTCCAACATTTTTATATAGTTCCAAAGAGCTGGGTGGATAGTTGTACTCTTCATGTTGGAAAACCATGATACTAGTACTTAAGATCTCGCTTTTATGATTTGGAAAATTCCAGATGAACCCACTTTGATACCAATTGAAAAATTCTAAATACTAGTATCAAAAAATTAACCAAATAAGCAAGTGCCTAAAAATAATTGAGGCTAAGAACTTTAACATGGAAACTCTTATCAACCAAGAGAGAAAAACCACAAACTAATTACCAAAAAAAATGAAAAACCACAAATCCTATACGGAGGGACTACCCAAAATTCTTTCACTATGTATGAATTACAAGTTTCATGAACACAAAGTTACTCAATCGAATCCACAATCCCTTGCGCAGAATACTTGCTCGATCTCCTCGATGAATCCTCCTAGTGAAAGAACAGTTTCAACTAGTTGAAGTTCAACAAACACTTCATATGAAGAATTTGTTGGCTCAATGTATGAGAGAATTCTTTTGTAAAACTCTAAATGCCAATGTGCAATCTCTCTTTTCTTAAGTTCTTCAGAATTCTAGGAGAAGGTCTCTATTTGTAGCGTATTCAAGCAATCCAATCCTTTGTGATGTGCTGACATTTTAAATATCTACAGGTAGCATTTGAGCAAACTTTTAGTACTAGTGGACGTATCATTAGTGAAAAATGAAGTCGACTAGCACTCGAGATAATAAAGGCACTCATTTGTTTATAGGATTGGTTTCTTGTTGATGAACGACGATAACAAGCAAACCAAGTAGAACAACTTCAATATGATTTAAAATCAATGTATTTCGGTAAAGTAAAAGAAAATAGTAATGATGAATGATTTATGTACATTACATACCTAGTTGAGATGTATAATAAACTTAGTGATTTACTCTATACTGTACCACTATAAAATTGTAATTATTAATTTTTATTTTCCAATGTAATTCAAATATAATTGTTTATTTTTAATAAAAGTTATTTATTAAATGATTTTAATTTTATTTACAAATATTTTTCTATTTTTAAATGTCTTTTTTAAGTCAGAATTATTTATTACATTAATTCATTTTAATAGTTAAGACCAACACCAATTGGAAATTATGTTTTCAAAATTTTTAATTTTTTTAAATATTAAAAAATAAATAATTTGTCTGACCCTGCTTCGCTCTTGATCCGGCCCGACCCAACTCAACTCGATTTTCTTAGGAGCACTTAGGGTCAAGGTCAAATTAGATCATATCAACCCGTTTTATATACCTACTCATGATCCTATTCATCTATTTATTCTTGGAATTAAATAAAAGATCATTAAAAATTACAAAAATAACATCCTACTACATTTCATTAAGAATAGAATTATACAATCGGAAAAAGTTAAATGCCATAATTTTGTGGGTTATGATTTCTAAAAGGATGATTTTTTTTTTATTAGCCAATTATCACAAACACATCGTTTGGTTCAATTTTTTGGACGATAACTCCTGCGTAAAACCTTTATTCTATTCAGATGGTCCAATCCAAGACAGAAAATTGACCCATATCTCGGGAATATGAATATAAAAGGGACAATAAAGAGTTGCCCGCACCGTACTGTTCTGAAATCTTGCACATGCAAGATGCAGAATGTGAAAGGACTGTTCCATTTCCACTTACTTGAATTTCCTCATGCCCTCTTGAGCTAGGATTCACTAACATATTATTAAGGAACACTTAATTATCACTTAGGCTCTGCATGGGAATGGCTAAAAGTCAACTTTCGAAATTTTAAGCTAAAAACCGGATAAGTTTTGCAGTATAAAAAATAGTTAGTTGATTCTTTTGGTATAAAATAACCATTTTAATCCTCTTCTTGTATAAGTATTTTAATCTTCTTCTTACACAAAATAACACACAAGAACAATAACATCAATAAATAAAATTACAAATAAAAAAATAATAAATAAAAATAAAAAATAGCTACGAGAAACTACATGCAAAAATACTAAACATTTTAACTCTTGGTTAAAAAAAAATCTAAAGTATTTTTGTTCTTTTTTATCAAACCAAGTCTTATTCTTGTATAAAAGTGATAATGGAGATCTTAAAAGTTGGATCAATTCCCAAATCTTAATGATTCTTCAACAAACATTAAAGATTATAGGGAAAATGACCATTGGCAAGGGGTTCTGCTTGGAAGAAGTTGGAATATGGAGATAATGGAAAGAGAATAATTGAGCAAGGCCCTTAGCTGAGTGGTAGCCGGTTTCACTTACCTGTTCATTCACTCGGATTCAAAATCCTGGGATGTCCCTCCCTCCTTCCCCATTTACCTATAAAAAAAAAAAAAGAAAGAGAATAATTAATAGACCTAAACGGATTCGGTAATTTGGTAATGACCCACAAAGTACATATTCACGCCCATCTTCCTCAACTCTTGATGCCAGAGTAACAGATTCTCATACAAATTTACGAAATTGCCCGTGATTAATTAATAAATAGGACAATATATAATTATTGCAAGGGTGTCTATTAATTTCTTTAGTTAATTTGGACCATTTGATACAAAAATCACGCAACTTTGACATATATATATATATATATATATTTGAGTAAACACTGGATGGATACGTCACATCTTGAGTTAAAAATAGTAATATAAATTTAAGGCAAATGAAACAAAATCGAATAATTTGAAGTACATAAAGCAAATTATAATTTATAATAAAATACAACAATACTAGATATAATTTAATCTTTATATTTCAATATATACCATCATGAAATTGTGAAACAAGAGATGCTATGCGCGCGCGAATATATATGTACATACACTTCCAAGACATACTTCATTTTCGCCACATTTAGCTCCAGTTCAACCGGTTCCCCTGTTGAGAGACAAAAAAAGTGAAAATTCTCTGGATCGTAGTAAAACCATGGTTTGTACGATGACTTCCAATGCATGAGACAAGTTCAAATTCTCAAGAAAATGAAAGCGATCCAAAATTGCATTATTGTTAAATTATTGCTCCTTCAAAATCATTTGGACCTGCCCTCCAACGCCACTGGGGTCTCTGTTTTTATTTTTTTATTTTTAAATTATTGGCCACACTATAGCAGATTAGATCGCTGTTCATGAATTAATTGTACGGGTCTAGAAATTTTAGTTGGCATACTTGTTTTGCACCTGTTTTTCATTCTACATTTTTTAAAATAGAAAAAATGGATCAAAACGCATTTTGGTCGCTCATTTTTTCAAGATTTGTTTTAGAAAATAGAAAATAAATTTATACATAAGATACAAAATAATTAAAAGTTGTTTTAAACATTTTTTACTCTAAATAAGGAGAATCCCAAAATACGAAAAATGAAAAATATCAAACTAAATACATTTTTAATATTCTTAAAACATGAATCTCAAAACAAAAAATAGAAAACAAGAAATAAAAATAGAAAACAAAAAATAAAAATTCAAACCAAATTCCACTTGGTAATTTTTGATGCGATTTGAAACTCTACTCAATCAAAAAATCACAAATTTCAGTTTCTATTTTACCATAATTCTATAAATTAATTAATCCAACGATATAAAAGGCGAAAAGGCGATCTATTGTACGAGAGTCTGGTTTACATAAGGTTTGGAAATAGGTAATATAAGTAATCTTATTCTCAATAGTTGAAGAGATTGTTTCTAATTATCGAATTTCAACTTTCAAATTACCAAAACGTAATTTTACTATTGCATTAAAACTCACAAGAAATACAAATAATCGTGAAGGTAAAATACACTTAGGGGTTGTTTGGTTTCCAACCAAATATCAAAATCTACCAAAAGTTACAAAAAGTTTATACTTTCTTTCAATTAAATTTTGCCACATATCACTTTTACATCAAATCTTTGTATTTTTACTGTACTTTTTGGCCAACTTTTTTCTAACCAAACACCCCCTTAACATTCATGTATGTTAGAATAATGAAAAATTTTCAATTTGTATATTATCGAATTGTATTTATAACGAAGAGAGCAGTACTCCTACTTATAGGGTTAGGAAATCCTATATAAAATAAGACTATACCAAATAAACTAATATTTCGGAATAAAATATAATCCTAACTTACTATAGAATATTTCTTAACCAATATAAAATATAAAACTAAAATATACATTAACAATGTACTTTTTATCACAAATTGTATTTTGGGAATTGTACTTCTAATTGTGTGCCACTTTTCTCCAGTATATTTGATTTAGTTTCAATGTCAACTACTCTTTTTAATTTTGTTAGAAATTTCATTTGTTTACTTAAGTTTACAAGATAGAATTTTTAATAGAATTGAACAGAATGACAATGTTAAAATAGAACTAAATGTACAAAGTTAAAAATATAGATTGTAAAATGAGACTAGTGATAAAATATGTGATACTAAGTATATTTTATCCTAATTATTACTAAACGAATTGAGCCAAAAAAATATATAAAAAATAAAAACACAAACAATTATAATATTTAAATCATGGGCTTTTTTGTAAACTAAGCAAAAAGAATATAATATCATCATAACACATGGTACTATTCTAGCTAATCTCTCTATGAATGGGTAAAGGAAAAGAGGGGGGGGTGGTTTCATTATTCTCATTTAATTGCATTTATTTGAGAGAACACTTCCATGGCAGCGGCTGGGATCTTACGATGGAACACTCCTGTGCCGTACCTCTACGCTGGACTCATTGCTATTTCATTGCTCATCCTTGCATGCACTCGAAGCCAGACTTCACCAAGTGATCGTGACAAAGAAGGAAAGGCTGCAGGACAGCAGACCACAGAAATCGAGACCAAGATTGTTGTAGTCATGGCAGGAGAAGACCACCCCACTTATGTGGCAGAGCCTGTCGTTTCCACTGGCCATTTCTAACAAGTTTTGAGGCATATGGTTTTAGAAAACAAGTTGCAATTCCTCGTTACAATTTATTACAGAATTTGCATGCGTCTTGGCCACGCTATATTTGTGGCCGTTGCGTACGTTAATATATAGTTATTGTCATGATTTGAGATCATTCCTCCACTCTGCATATGTAGCTTGTTTAAGCCACACCTAGGATTATTACTTTACATTATTATTAATTTATTATATATGTGTGTGTGATTATTATTAATTTATTATATGTGTGTGTGTGTGTGTGTTCTGTGATACTGTACAGTTGAGTTTATGAGAATGTCAATAGATTTCACTTAATTTGTAATAACATCTTGGACAAAGTTTGTACAGCATGTCATGTATTTATTTTTTTGATAAGCCGTCAATTTTAGCTTCATTATGGAATTGGGCAGGGAGATGATTATGAATCCCTTGCCTTATCAACAGCTAGCCCCCCTTGTCGCTTGCTTTTTTTTTTTTCTTTTTTTTTTTTGGGAGAAAAACCTACTTAATGGAGGTTAAGAAGGAACTTCTGCTAGTTTATTAATAAAAAAATTAAAGAAGTACCTAAAGGAAGGATCTAAATCTTACCTCCAGAAAAAGTAAAGACAAACTATAACAAAAATACCTAAAGAGGTGGTGACTCACTGCATTGCAATAATAAGGAGAGCTACCTATTATCTTGTTGCATTTTGTTGTACCATATTTAGAACTTCCTTGTATACAGTTAACTATTTTATTTATTTATTTATTTTTTACAGAAAAGGGTTTTAACATATTAGTCATAAGAACAGGCTACATTCAAGAAAATAATTAATGTCGGAAAGCAACAATTATCATTTCTTGAAATGTTGCAATACACAACAACTGATTTAACATAATCCTTTTCTCTGCTCCTTGAAAGGAATAAATATCATCACAATTCACACGGGATTTATTTGTGATCTACACTATAAAGCCTATAACATCTTGTGTAGTTACACAGCTACACTACTTGGAATGAGAAAATTCAACAAATGTTGAAAGCATTGAGAATAGGAGCATATATATGTGAAGCGATGATCTCAACTCAACTCGATAAAACTTTGTCACAAATTAGTTGGTTTGACAGTCACAAAAAATAGAAAAATAAAAAAAGAAATAAATTTTGTCAGAGATAGATCGTGTCTCTTGAAAGGTTTCCCAAACTCAATATGGAAACAAGAGCCAGCAGTGAAAATCTGTCTCTGAGCCATGAGTGGATTGCTTGGCTGTATTTTTGGACCATGCCATGGTTTTGGCTCCACTATCAGGTATATATGCTGCAAATTCCAGAAGTCTTTTTTTGTTTTTTTTAATTTTATTCCCTCTTTTTATTTTAATCTGATTTTGGATGCTTGAATGCATGCACTTGGTGTCATGTGGTTGTTTGTACATATAATTGGCTCAAACGTTAACCTTACTACTGCTGGTGCTGCTGCTGCCGCTACTATACACTACAGGGTTTATAATATTGAAACAATTGCCCTGGTAGGGTTTTGTGTGGCTTCTCAATTATATTGGCCTCTCTTAATTGTCAGCCTGTGGTTTGTAGTGTGTGGTCACAGTTTGGGGTTGGCTTGTATGTTGTTTTGTTTTGGATGCCTAAATGTCTTTTCCCTTGTTTACTTGTTTGCCTTTATAGGTACTATACCCTCATGTAAGTTGCCATTTACTGTTTTATTTTTATTTTTAACTAGAGCCATCACATGTGCAATATACATAATTATTATTTTTTGATCTTCTATAACTTCTTTTGTAGTAAGAGATGTAATAATGGAACACAAAATAGTTTAGTAGTAAAATTTAATTAAATAAGTTGTAGTTCTTAGGAAAGTATCTATATAACTATTAAATCTGTGAGTAGTTTTGACTTACTATTGCTAATTAAGGATACTAATAGTAAAAAAGGAATTGCTTTACTAGTATCGACTTCCACTAGTTAAGGTTTCTCCAACTACACTTACATACATAGCCTATTATTATAGAAGAAAAATAAAGAATAATTGGTGAAACCAACTTTAGTAAAGTTATCAGTTTTGATGAACTTACCTCAAGCAACTAGTGTGGATAGATATAAATCATATAATTAATAGTTTCAAAAAGGCATTATTCATAACGATTGAATTTTAGCAAAGATAAAATTCAACAAGAAAAGATTAAATCAACCTTCTTAGTTTAAAATGCGCTCTTTTTGTGTTATATAGCGATATCCTTAGTAAGTGTCAAAATAAGTAGAAATTAATCATAAAAGATTTATGGTATGTTATGTAACCAAAAATATCTAGTAGAAAATGTGACATGGAATATTTGTAGGCTTATTGTTTCAAGATAATAAACTTAATAAAAGTGTACATTAATTACTACATTATTAAAGTCATCTCATTCTGATTGTATTTTTTGATATATTTTTTGTCATATCTCAGATTTTCACGACCTAGAAACACAAACGAATTGCACACAATCAACATAAAAATACAATCACCATATCCCATAACAAGAGTCACACAATGCCAATTGGAGCAAAAATTGAATAGAAATTCATTCATGATATAAAATAAATAAAGTCTTAGCTCACTAGCTAGACAACAATGCTCTAATAATAATAAAATAATAAGTGGGCTTAATTCGGCCCATGCAACCTGATCGAAGACTCTAAATATAATAGAATATTGTAGACACCCCAACTTTGCCCCCTTTATTTAAACATTACAATATTTAATATTTTCAGTTGAATGGTGCTCTATTGAATAACTTCTCCTAATCGTAGGTTATGTCAAAGTACCTGAATCTAACAAAAAGCAAATAATCAGCAAAATAACAATTATACATATGGAAAAGGGAGAAGTCAAGCTAAAGGCTCAGATCAAGGCAAAACACCACCAGATTACATAGACATGTCCAATACATCAAATAGGCAACTGTTGCATCAACAAAACAACCAAAGTCTAAAGTCAAAGGTCAATTCAGTCCAAAGTCGAAAATGGCCTCTACTGACACACCTGAAGGACAGTATCAACCGGAAGACCCAAATCAAGCCAAAAACATACAAAAATACATAGGAGTTCCCAAAACATGCCAAATGATATAAAACATAGCTCAAAGTAGCCAAAATACCACTCCGAAGGTCATCTAGGCCTCGTTGACTTAAAATTGCTCTAATTGATGAGAAGGTAGCTACTGGCGCACTAGACACAATTTGAGCATCAAACAATGTCAGAATATCCTCAAATTGTACAAGAATTCAAGGACACATTCCCTGAGGTAATTTCATAGTTAGGTTTGGACAAATCAAACCTAGGAGGTCCATCTGAAACCAAGACTCAAAATTTTGTTAATATTTTATAAATTTATAAAATTATTTGGGAGTCATGCTGATGGAATTTTTGGATTCCTTATATCCAAAAATGGTAGAAGGAGCCATTCCGTTTCAACCCATTTTGGAGCAGCTATTTTCAAACGGACCTAACTCGATCCTGGAGAATTCAAATTGAACCAAAATTTGACCTACTTAGTTTAATTCTCTCCAAAATATGTCTAGGAGGTCTTCAAAGCTACCCCAAAATATCCAGAACTTCCTAAAATAGCCTGAGCCTCTTAGGGCAAAACTCAAACCTAGCCAAACAAGGCTTGAGCCAGGGATTGCAAGCCTAATGGCTTGATTTCCACTTTTAGATGCCAAAGGGGTTTGCCACACCCCTTTGGCAAGATGTTTTGCCACCAGGTCAGGCAGAGACATTAGCCTGCAAAGCCAGGCAAGATTTTTTGCCCGTAAAGTAAGGCAAAGGTTTTTGCCCATAAATTTGGGAAGACAAATTTGTCCAGAGGGCTTAGGCAGAAGCTTTGTTTAGGTTAGGGAAAAACTTATAAATAGAGCCTCCCCTCCTCATTTTTCATTCAACATTCGATGCACTCAAGAGCTCTTAAGGCGAGGCCAACTCCAAACTTTCTTTCTCTAATAAAAGACCGTGTTAGTAAAAATTTTCTCTACCTAGAAAATTTTATTTTATTTTTCAATTCAGTTTATTTGCATGATTAAGATAAAATAATTTTAATTATGTAAATAAAAATTATTTGTCAATGAATGGTATTCGGAGCATAACTCAAGTCTGGGCCATACCTGATGTATGAAATTGACCGGATTTATCTGAGACAATTTAGTAAATTTCAGACATTATACATATGACATGCCCATATCACAACACCATGTCTGCCATGCCATGCCATAATATTAGGTTTGCTATGCCATTCTATAATACCATGTTCGCCATGCCATAATACCGTGCTATGTCATGCTATAATACCATGCCATGGCATGTTATAACATCACAATATCATGCCAAGTTATGCCAAATATCATATTTACCATGTTATGTCATCCCTATTATGTTATGTCATATTCACATGCTATCATGACATGTCATAGCATGATTTCATGATTCATTATGATGCTATACTATGTTGTACCATACCATTACCATACTACACCATGTTATCATGCCATATCATCATACTATGACATGCTAACATGCGTTATCATCATCACATATCATGGTATAACATGCTAGGACATCATTTACCATGCTATCACTTGCTATGACATGCCATGCACCATGTCTTGACATGTTGGCACATGCCTTAACATGCAAGAACATATCCAGACATTCAAACACACACCCACTTGGGTTGAGACAGCCTTAGAAATCAGACATTTATCAATCTAGAGCATTTACTGGAGCAAACAAAGCTCCAAAGACTAAGAATGACTTAGGATTGGCTAAGTCGGTGATTTCTAAGTTATGACTCCCATAGATATATCGGACATACATGCATCATTCAATTGTCATTCTGTCAACATGCTCATGACATATCGAATGCATCACTCACATCACACTAGTCTTCTAGGCATATAGATTTGATCATCACCACCTTGAGTTAAGTCCCTTATCAAAGCTTAATTCTTTCCCCTAGATGATAAACACTCAATCACTCGTATGAGGCGCACCCTTGGAGCATGACTTATTTTTCTCTAGTTACATGCTAAATATTCTTCCTCACTTGGAGAAAGGCTCATGTCCTCCAGTTATGCATAAGGTGCTAACTACCATTTTTCATCTACAGCAAGGCTCCATTCCCTAGTTAGGCGTAAGGCGCCAACTGTTTCTTACCATTTGAAGTAAGGTTTCTTTTCCTAGTTGCACGCAAGGTGATTGTACTATGAAAAGTACAATCATAAACCTTAAATTGTGGGTTGTTATGTGTATTTATATTTTAAAAAGATGAAAAAATGAGTTTTAATGCATTAATGAGGATTTCTTGTGAATTGCAGGTATTTGGGAGGAAAATAACAGAATTGGACCAAAATAGAAGAAATTAGGAAAGTGGTTCGAACACTTGTTCGAACCATAGAAGGCACAACAGATGAAACAATAGCAGAATTGGCTAAGTATGAAGAAAAGTGGTTTGAACCCTTGTTCGAACCACATCCTGTTCGAACCATAGTTAGAACAACATAAGTTGGTGCAGACAAAGAGGTGAAAATTTTGACTAAGAAAAAAGTTGTTCAAACCCTTGTTCGAACCATTGTTCAATCAACAAAAAGCCAAAAACACCTGGAGGCAAGGAAAAAAAATGCTAAGTGTGGAAGTTTGGTTTGAACATTGCTTCAAACTAGCCTTTGTCCTAACATTGGTTCGATTGACAGAGGCTGTAATGAAGATCAAGACAAGAAGAAAAGCTAAGTATTGGAAAGATAGTTTGAACTCTTGTTCGAACCATGACTTGTTCGAACTTTTGTTCAATCAACAGAAGCGATGCAAGGTCCAACTGGAGCAAAAATGACTAAGTCCTAGAAATTGGTTCAAACTTTTGTTCGAACCACCATCTTTTTTGAACATTTATTCGAACCAACCTGCAAAATGGGAGAAGTGTAATTCAGCATACTGTAAAAGGGTGATTAAGTACATTTGAATTATATTATATATAGACAAGCGTGAGGTCGTTTGGGGGAGTTATTCATTACGTACATTTCAGTTTTCAGATTTCATTTTTGTAGAGAGACAACTTAGAGAGAAAAAGCAGATCAATTCACATTTTCTCTTGAATTTGTATCTAAGTTTCGATTATGAATCTCTTTTCTTCATTTTCAAGTAATCTCAATTTCATTATGTGTGAGTAGATTTTTTTCTTGGATTTAAGGCAAGTCTCATTGTTGATTTACATATATTCCAAGGTAATGAGCTTAATGTTAAATTTTCATGTGTTTAAGATCAATTTATGTTTGATTTGAATTCATTCTTAATTTTGGGTTGGGATTTCATTGAATTCTAAATTTGTATAGTTTATAGATTTTGCCTATGAAATTCTACTTAGAATTATCATTCATCTCTATTGAAATTGTATACTGATTGCTAATTTTAGATTTCATATGTCAAATCAATAGATTATGCATATAAGTGTTCGATTTGAATCTTAATCAGATTTTGTACTTAAATTCTTGTTCAATTCAGATTTATATTATTCCAAATTAGTTTTATATAGAAATATCTTCCGATCTACCTTTTTGAGGTGTAGGTTGAGTAATTATATTCCTTGGAATTTTATGTAAATCAATATAAGCTTGTTTCGGATCCAAGACTTTCTTTTAATTTTCTTTATCAAAAAGTTTTGCTCAAATCACCATTTCTAAAACCAATTCAATCTATACCATTCATTGTGAGGCCACGTTTTGTCTACAACTTTTCAAAAAATTGTTTGTTCACTAATTTTTGCTTAAGGTTCTATGTGGACACGATCCGGTACTTACCGGTTATTGTGCTTCAATAGACACCCTGCACTTGGGGTCGAGCCAATATTAAATAACATTGAATCAAGCAAGCACTTTTGATGTCATTGCTGGGGAGTTTTAAGCAACGGTGAATGGAATTCTTGGGAAGTTTGGTTGGATTGATCCTCACCACCATTTCCAATGACAGATTGCACACTTGTTAGGTAATCTCGTTCCATCCTTTTTATTTTTTTCATGGTAGATTTTGATTTAAAATAAGCTAATGGTAGTAAACATTCATAATTTCTTGTACTTGTGTAATTGTTGCATCTTGTGCATGCATCTTAGGTCTAGGTAAGATTGTTTAGTCTATTTTGGCATCCACAACCTCACCTACAGAAAAATTCATTGAGTTTTCATTGACTTCATCATCCACGTCATTTGAACCACAATCACCATTATCACATCTGTCTTTACTGATTTAGCACATCTCATGGAGAATTTGGGAGATAATGGGCCAGATGGCCATGGGGCTATTGCTCCTTTAGATACATGGCCTTTACGGGAGTTGTTGCACTCGGTGTGACAAACTACCCCTTCTTGCATAATTCTTCCTCCTAAATCAGAGGAATATTACTTTCAGCCTAGCACAATACAATTGTTACCCGCATTTCATGGCATTGATTTGGAAAATCCACAATATATATGAAAGAATTTGAGGATGCGTGTACCACTTGCATGGATCAAATGTGAGTGTAGACCACATAAGGTTGCGGTTTGTTTCCATCTTCTTTAAAGGATAAGGTGAAAATATGGCTCAATTCCTTAAGACCTCGGTCCATTGGCACATCATGGGAAATGTAAGCAGAATTTTTGAAAAATATTTTCCAACCCATAGAACATTGATGATGCAAAAACAAATCATGAACTTTGCATGCCAACATGGTGAGTCATTTGTCTATGCATGGAAGAGGTTACCGGATTTGTGTAATGCATGTACTCATCATGGGTTCCTAGTTTGGCGTTTTTGTAGTTTCTTTTATGATGCCTTGCATCTGAGCATAAATAGTTAGTGGGTACCATGATTAATAGTTAGTTTCTTGATAAGTCTGCCGATGAAGCTTATGTGTTTTTGGAAGAGTTGGCTAAAAATACCTAGGCTTGGGAGGTAACATTACCTTCACACTTAGAGTCTAGAGGAGCCCAAGCACAATCTAGTGGGAGATTAAGGTTGAATGAAAATGATGATTTGAGTGCTAGGATAGCTGCTCTTACTAGAAATGTGGAGTTACTTGAGACTAAGAAGGTGAATATGGTAAGTGAGAGGGAAATGAGATGTGTTATATGTGAGGTGTCTGACCATAGCACTGATGATTGCCCCACAGTTCCAGCTTTCAAAGAAGTCTTTTATGGGCAAACTTTAAACACCAACGCTTCACACACTTTTCCTAAGCAATACCCAAGTCAAACTAAGCTCAATCAGGACCACTTCCACTTCCTAATCAGTATCACCTGAGGTTGAGAAATCATCCCAATTTCTCATGTAAAATGGTCAATCTAGTGCACCCTATCCTTCACATTTCAATTTGAACCCTTCTCAAGGTCGTGCTTAGGGTCCATTTTAGTTCTTTTCAACCTCAATATAGGAAGTCACCATTAGAAGACACCCTTCAGCAATTCATTCAAGGTTAAATTAGAATCAATAATCAAACTACTAAGAATTAAGAGCAAACTAATAAAGCCATTGAGGATATTAAGAACCAATTGACCAAGCTCATTCAAAGTCAGAGTCAAGCTGAAAAGGGTAGACTGCCTTCACAAACCATCAAAAAATCCTCAAGGTCAAGTTTATATGGGTGAGACTTTAGAAGAGAAATCAAAGTCAAGTTGAAAAGGGTAGATTGCCTTCACAACCATCAAAAACCCTCAAGGTCAAGTTTATATGGTTGAGACTTTAGGGGAGAAATCAAACCAAGAGCAAGTGCAAGCTATCACTACATTGGAGAGTGGGAAAGTAATTGAAAAGCAAGATGACCCTAGGTTGTTGAGGATTAATGAAAGGAAGGAACGGTGTATAGTGAGAAGGGGGAGAGTAGTGAACAAGGTGAGATTATAGTAGAGAGAAAGAGGAACGAAGATGATGATGGGAGAAAGAAAAATGTTAATCTTGTGGAAGAGGTGTTGAGAGATGAGAGAAGTGAAAAGAAGAAAAAGAATATAGTTGAGGAGAATAAAGATGAGAATAAAGAGGGAATAAGTTGTAGGATTCCAACCCCGACCACCTTTTCAAGTCAATTGAGTAAGTCGAAAAAGAGTTGTTGAACTCTGAAATTTTTGAGGTTTTAAGCAAGTAAGGATCAACCTACCATTGTTAGATGCCATTAAATAGGTTCATTCTTACTCCAAGTTTAGAAAAGACCTTTGTACTGTCAAAAGGAGGGTAAGTGTCAAGGAAAAAACTTTTATGGTAGAATAGGTTAGTGTTATCCTCTAATATAAGACCCCACCAAAATGCAATAACCAGGGTGCCTTACCATAGCATGTGTCATAGGTGAGCACAAGATGAAACAAGCTCTATTAGACTTAGGAGCTAGTGTAAACCTTCTCCCTTACACAGTTTATCAGCAGTTGGGTTTGAGGAAACTTAAGTTGACTAGAGTGACTTTGCAATTAGTTGATAGGTCGGTTAAGATGCCTAAGGGCATTCTTGACGATGTGCTTGTACAAGTTGATAAGTTTTGCTATCTTGTAGATTTTGTTGTCTTAGACATTCAGCTTACCCCTCAAGGTTTATTCCACTGGTTCCATTATTTTAGGAAGACCTTTTCTTGTAACTGCTAATGCTATTATCAATTGTAGGAATGGTCTTTTAAAAATCTTTTGGGAATTTAACGGTTGAGATGAACATTTTAGAGTTGCTAAGTAGCCTATGGAGGAGGAGGATGACATAAGAGAGGTGGATTTGATTTAGATAGTTAAGGAGGAATATTTTGAGATGGAGTTTGTGAGTGATCATTGGGAGAAGGCATTGTCATTAGGAGATAAAGTAGATTATAAGGATGAAGTGGTGATGATGATGTCTTAGAGGTTTTAGATTGGTTAGATAGTGCTATCATCTCTATATAGCAGTTTGACCGACGAATCAATAGAGAATCTTGCCCCACCCTAGTCAACCCTGAACCTTCCATTGTTAAGCCACATAAACTCAATAGGAAAACCCTTCCCAGTGAGTTGAATTATGCATTCTTAGGAGAGGAAGAGTCATATCCGATGGTAATATCTTCCCAACTCACCAAAGACTAATAAGAGAAATTAGGAGAGATGCTGAAGGGACACAAGAAAGCTTTAGGTTGGACAATTGCAGATCTTTATAGGATTAGCCCACTTATTTGCAGACACTCCATTTATTTAGAGGAGGGCACCAAACCAGTAAGACAACTTTAGAAGAGGTTGAATCCTAACATGAAGGAAATCGTCAAAGGTGAAATCCTAAAGCTCCTAGATGCTAGGATCATGATAGCAATGAACTTGTGCCCACTAGGATTCAGACAGGGGTGTATGTACATTGACTATTGGAAGTTGAATGCTATGACTAGGAAAGACCATTTTCCCTTGCCTTTTATTAATCAAGTATTAGAGAGGGTAGCGGGACAACCATTTTATTGCTTTCTTGATGCGTATTTTGGTTATAACCAAATCGAGATAGCTCTTAAGGATCAAAAAAAGAAAACATTCACATGCCCTTTCGGTACTTTTGCTTATCGGCACATGCTTTTTGGGTTGTGCAATTAGTCGGCCATATTTCAAAGGTGCATGATGAGTATCTTCAATGATTTTGTGGAAAAGTTTCTCGAGGCATTCATAGATGATTTCACTGTGTATAGGAGTGATTTTGAGGCATTTTTGGGAAATTTGGAGAAAGTATTAGCTAGGTGTGAAGAAAAGGACCTAGTTTTGAATTGGGAAAAATGTCACTTTATGGTGACACAAAGTATCATCCTAGGTCATGTTGTTTCTTCTAGGGGCATTGAAGTAGATAAGAAGTAGAAATCATTCAAAAGCTTCCAACCCCTAGATGTGTGAAAGATATGAGATCATTTCTTGGCCATGCGGGTTTTTATAAGAGATTCATTTCATCCTTTAGTGATATAGCTCGACCTTTATGTAATCTTTTGGCACATGATACACCGTTTAACTGGACCTTGGAATGTTAGGCTGCATTTGAAAAGTTAAAGGGGTTGCTCACTTCAGCCTACCATTTAGACACCTAATTGGACATTACCTTTTGAATTGATGTGTGATGCCAGTGACTATGCTATTGGTACAGTCTTGGGCCAAAGGAAAGATAAAAGACCTTATGTACTATACTATGCCAGTAAATCCCTCAGTGACATTCAAAAGAATTACACCACAATTAAGAAGGAGTTATTGGCAGTGGTATATACACTTGATTAGTTTAGGTCTTATTTGATTGGTTCAGATGTCATAGTTTACACAGATCATGCTGCCCTTAAGTACCTTCTCACAAAACAGGACTCCAAGCCTAGATTGATCAGATAGATTTTATTACTTCAGGAGTTTGATTTAGAGATTAGGGATAAATGAGGGGTAGAAAATGTGGTAGCTGATCATCTCTCTAGACTTCCCCAATAGGACTTAATTACTTATGATCTTCCTATTAACGAGACATTTCTAGATGAGTTGTTTCTTGTGTCTACCATTGAGTCTTCCCAGGTTCCTTAGTTTGCTGATTAGCAAACCATCTAACTTCAGGTGTGATACCCTCCCATTGGACTTTACTGGATAGGAAGAAATTTTTTAGGAATGTGAAATTCTTTTTCTAGGATGAGCCTTATCTTTTCAAGTACTATCCAGACCAAGTCATTAGGAGGTGTATTCTTGATAGGGAGTTTCAAGTGTGATGAGATTTTGCCATACTTTGGCATGTGATTGTCACTTTTTGGCCAAGAAGATTGTGGCTAAGATCTTACAATATGAATTGTACTGGCCCACAATGTTTAAAGTTGTTCATGCCTTTTGCCTTGCATGTGATAGGAGTCAGGAGTTGGAGGACTCACTAGGAGGAATATGATGCCTTTGCACCCCATTTATGTCTTGAATATCTTTGATTGTTGGGGAATGAACTTTATGGGGCCATTTTTGAATTCTTTAGATATGAATACATTTTGGTAGCCATTTATTATGTGTTTAAATGGGTAGAGGCCATTCCTACTAGAACAAATGACCATCGGGTAATGATCAAGTTTTTAAAAGAAAATGTGTTTTCCCGATTTGGTATGCCTAGAACAATAATTAGTTATAGAGGGACACATTTTTACAATAGACTCGTAGGCTTGTTAATGAAAAAATATGGGGTAGTTCACAAAGTGGGAACAACCTATCATCCCCAAACTAGTGGTCAAGTCAAATGGGCTTACAGGAGATTAAGAGGATAATTGACAAAATAGTAAACCTAAATAATAAGGATTGCTCTTTGAGGTTAACCAATGCACTTTGGGCATACAGAACAGCATATAAGACCATTACGGGTATGTCTCACTATAGGTTATTTTATGGAAAGGCTTGTCACTTACCTGTAGAGATGGATTACGAGGCATATTGGGCCATAATACAATTCAATGAGAACATCGATGAGTTGAGCATTTAAAGGAAATTGCAATTGAATGAATTGGAAGAAATTAGGTATGAAGCGTATGAGAACTCAAAGGCCTCCAAGATCACCATGAAAAGGCTACATGATTTGAAAATTTTGTCAAAAGAGTTGCATGTAGGTTAGAAGGTTCTGTTGTATGATTCTAGGTTGCACCTGTTCCTTGGGAAGTTAAAGTGAAGATGGGTTAGACCTTGCATCATAATCCTATAAATGAATTAGGGCATTTGAGATTGAAAATCCTAGAGACGGGCAAGTATTGCAAGTGAATGTTCATCGTTTGAAACCTCATCTTGAAAAGTTTGTGGTTGAGGTGGAATCTTAGGATTTGGAGGATCCACCTCAATTTGAATAATTAAAATTTGTGGACCAATGAATAAAGGCAGGTTAGAAGTAGTGTCTAGGTTTACATTTTTTTCTCATTTTTATAGAATTTATCGCTCATGATTTGATTTCTTTTATTGCTTTCCTAATAATCTTTGTGAGCTTGATGATTTTAGGTTGACAGTGCCATCCAAGTTGGGGGGAAGCAAGGAAGGAGATTCAACTTTAGGTGATGTCAATTATGTGCATCAATTCAGGTACTTTTATAAGGGTTTGATTGATTAAGGTAACTTCCTTCCAACATTTTCTATGATTTGATTGCTTATATCTACATTGCAAACAATGTTGAGTTTAAGTTGGAGGGGAAGGTAACTATATTCATGATTGTGAATTGTGTAATGGATTGATGATATATAGTATAATTTACCATGGTTGTGAGTGTTTGAAAAAATTTTGAAAAAAAAAAATTGGAAAATCAAAAAATTTTGAAAAATTTTGGTTAATTTTAGAAAGTTGATCTTTTTAGTTAAAATTTTGAGTAAATAGTGGTTTTAGAGAGTCTTAGTTTTGGTGAAATTCAATTCATTTCTTATGAACTGTTAAGAGGAGGTAAGATATAGAGCTGAAGCTGAACTCATACAAAATTGTTGGTTTTTTTGGTTCGAACACATATTCAAACAAAGTTTGAAAATAAGTTTGTTCGAACCTTTGTTCAAACCAACCGAGAGGAGATAGTTTGTTTAAACCTCAGTTCCAACCATAAGGCTGTTCGAACTCTTATTTCAGCCATCGGGAAGTTCAGTAAAATATTTTGATAGCCTATAAATCGGACACTTTAGATTTTATGGTTTATTTTTCTGTGGTTATAACACTAGTACAAACCTATTGGGCTCGAGTGGAAGCTCTCATGTTTAATTGTCATTCCAATTGAAAGTGTTATCAATTTGCAAGTTTGAACTTCAGTCGAACTCAAATAGCAATTGGGATTTTGAATTCATAGTAGTCAAAGCTTAGCATTGGACAATAAATTGAGGTAGGGTTTGGATTTGATGCTTAATTTCTACGAAAGATTGAATTGGTGAACTATTGGTTGTAAGGATTTGATTGGAATTGAGAGTTTGATTGTGTGTGAAGAAGTTGTTAGGGTTTGGGTTGATAATTTATGAATTGTTGAATTTCTGAATACTTGGAGTTGAATTTAGGCTGATTAAAGATGACTCCACAATGAAAAGTATATGAAAAGAAGAAGAAGGATAGGTGAAGTGGTTCTAAATCTAGTGCCTCAGTTGAATGCACTCAGAAAAAAGCTAGAATTAAAACTCATAATTTAGCCAACCTACTATTGATTGTCCTGGTAACCAACCTGAGACCTTTTCATCACCTATACTTCAAACTACTAATGACCCACCTACTGATCACTCAAACCAATCCCACACTCATTCTTGAATCTACACCAGCAACTCATCTTAGGTCTCAACCAGATGCTGTTATTGGAGGCATTATGCAAATTGTGGAACATCTAAATAAAGGAAATGAGGAACGAGAAGAGGAAAATCAGAGAGGACCATGAAACTAAAGGAGAAGGTGGAAATGAACTTTATGATGATTTTTGATTTTCAAATAGAACAGCTGAAAAGGATTTTGGGAAACATTAGAGCAAGAGGCTTGTAATTTTAGAGGGGAATCAAATTAAGTCACTTTCAGACTGAAGAATTCAAACTGAAGCAGAATTTTAAGAGAGGTTGGACTAAGTGGGCTTAATTTAGTGGTGTAGCTATGATTCCCATTGCTTAGGAGTTTTATGCTAACATGGTGGGTGTTCAGCATGAGGAAAAGGTTGTGTACTGGCCAAAGTTAGAGGGGTGCATTTCAAGATATATCCTAAAGATGTTAGGAGATTTTTTGGGTTAAAGGAAGAGAATAATCCCCCTTTTCCATTTTTAGAAGATGAAGTACCAGATAAAGATTCTTTAGCCAAGGTTTTAACTGGGAAACCAAATATAGAACAGGGGCAGAAAAAAAAGTTAGCAAAGAATAGATTGAGTCCCAAGTTCAATTCACTCCATTTTTTGGCATGTTCACAACTCAATCCAATCTTGAATACCTCTGAGATCAACTATGAAAGAGGATTACTGCTGTATGCTATTGATGATGGGTTGAAAGTAGAATTGGGCCAATTAATTTGGGAGAAAATTGCTGCACTTTTCAAGACAAAGAAAAGCGTTAGTGGATTGCCGTTAGCTTGGCTCATCATGATTTCTGAACTAGGAGAGCAAGTGGAAAAACAGTTGGGATTCATCACTATTTTTTCCCATTAAAGGAGTGCAAGTCATAAGAAAGGGAAGGAAGGGACCACCACTGAAGAATTTATGGAGAAAATGAATGTAAAGTGGGATAAGGTGAATGTTAAGCTTGGAGAAATCAAAGATGCCTAATACTTCGTCAAACAAGAGTTACAGAGTCAGGGAAAGAGAATTGCTGCTATAGAAGCCAAGCTGGAGATTTTAGTGCCTTCTGCTATTGTTGGAACTTTATCACTGCCATCTGATGACTCTCCTTTTGATACTAAGAGATTTGGAACTATTTTGCTTTGTCACCAACTTAGAAATTTGTAGACCTTTTTGCTTCTAAACAATTTTTGCTCTTTTTTTTTTTTGATTTTGGAAATTTTGACTTTTGTTGAACTTCTGAACTGTAACTGATGATATGTTTTGTTGCTAAAAGCTAAATATGAAATTCTGTTGAACTTGAATTGAAAATAAATGAAATGAAGCATTTTTTCAATTCATAACTTGATTCAAAGTGTGTATGACCGCTTATGAATAGTGCATCTAAACTAACCCCCAAATGCAAAGGTGTGCGGTGTAGTTTTAACTTGGTAAGTCCGAGGTCGAATCCACAGGGAACCCAAAGTTTTAGTTTCTAAGTTATCAAGAATGCTCAAACATCAAATACTAGGAAATTGTAAGAGTTCTCTACCTAAATTCAAAAGGTGGTAAATTCGAAACTTAACTAAACCTGAACAAGAATTAAATAAAGAAAGTTACCAAAAAAAAAACAATTCTTAAAAAAAATATTTTATAGTTTTAAAAATGCTTAAATGTAAATTCAAGAATTAAAGAAAGTTCTCTAACCTAATCAAGATTTCAAGAAAACAAGCAATTAATTTAAAATGAAATTCAAGATAGATTAAAGAATTTAAGATTAAGAAGTTCTTGATCCAATTTCACAAGTTTGGGTAGTTTACTACTTCACTACGAGATGTGTTAAAACTACAATCTATAGTTCACGTCAAAGGAGCTATAGGTTGGGAAAAATACTCTCATTAAAGTTCCAAAAATGCCCAATATTCAGTTTTAAAATCACGTTTCATTATGGATAATAAAACTGGAAAGATTTTCTAAGAAAACATTTGGTTTCAAACCTAAATTAGGGTTTGTTAAAAAATTATTAAGAAAATTATATTCAAGAGTTTTTACCAGTGATTACAAAGAATATAGTCAGAAACTCTTGTTTTCGAAGGTTTTTCAAACAACCAAAATTAGATTTGTTTTAGAAATCAATTTTAATTTGCCCAAAATTATTAAACCAAATTTTACCCGAAAACCCTTACCAGTTATTACAGAGAATATAGTCAAAGGTTTTCATTTTCAAAGGTGTTTGAAACAAAATAAAATGATTCCTACAATCGTAGATCACTTCGCAAAGGTTTTTACAAATTGTGCGAAGGATCTACGCACATCCCTTCATTTTTCATAAACTACCTTTCCTTGATTCATTGAATCAAGAACTAGGGTTTTACACTACGTTCATAGTGAAATCCATGCAATTTAATCCAATCATTAAAACAAGAATCAAAGAACAAGAAGAAAGAATGAATATAAACTAAACTACCAATAAAGATGTTATTAAACTAAACAAAAACAATACCGTACTTCAAAGAACAAAAATAATAACGAATAAGCATGAAAGCTGAAGCGAATCCACATATTGTTGCGCAAATCTTGTTAAACATCTTCAAAAAGAAATTGAAAACTCTCCTTCTAAACCCTAAAATACTCTCTGAAAGTGGAAAGAAGATGGAAAAAGATATGCCCTAGACGGCTGCCCATAGGGTTTTTATAAACCATGCACGAAACCCTAAAAATGGAACAACAAATAAGCCCCCGCGTCTCCCAGGTGTCCGGACGGTAGTGTGCTCTAGACTCCCAATTTTCCTGCTCAGCCTTCTGCGGTCCTAAAGAAGTCCGGACACCCATGCCATCCAAGTGTAGCACGAGCTATCTTTCATCGTTTTCTTTGTCTTTGGCACTCCCAATTGCTTTAATTGAGCCGTTTTCACTACAATTAAGAAAATAAACCGTATTAGTGAAAAATGTAACAAAATGCATGATTTTGTGTTAAAATAGGGTTCTTGTAATTACACTTTTCAAGTATAATCACACCCCCCAACTAGAGCATTGCTAGTCCCTAGCAATTACTTTATTCAAATCAAAATAATCTATTATCCTATTTCTCTTTTCGTTAGAAACACGGTTGCACTTAGCAATGTGCAACAAGCCTTTTAAACCCCTAGGTTTCCCTAGTGGACGAGTGAAGTCTCGTGAGGGTTTGCAGTGAATCTACCCACAAAATTCCTAGACTAGTTTAAGGGATGGAAAACAATCACTTCAAAGTTCATGCTTTAACTTCAATGTGAAACAAGTGACTTAAGCTCAAAATTTTTGCATAAATTCCCTTAATGTGATGAGACTCTCTTCCTATATTGATCATGTAATGTCTAGCATGTAAGTTCATATTATCCAATCGACAAGCCTATCCTGTATGTCCAATGATCTTAGTTTTGAGTTCAAATCTCACCTGGGTGTTCACTCTCAAACAAAAATTCACTCGATGAGGCTTACTCTCATGGTTCATGCAAGAGCAACTCAAATAATCGCAATGAACCCCAATCAAAGAATAACATAACCAAAGGAAATGCAAAGTGATACATAGCTTCATGGATGGAATGTATTAATGTAAACGCAAAAAACCACAATCTTTCACATAAAATGGATCCATGATCTTAAAAATGATTTTCGCCCAAAGTCCGTTAGGTTTTTAGGTTGTAACGAGGCCTGGGGGTGGTGACTAAACAAGTAACGGATATGGAAATTCAAAGTGGATGCCTTAGGATTAGAATGCCAGTGTGTTACAATCCTCCCCCCAACTTTCTCCTTTCTACTCCTTGAACACCAATATTGAAAATTTCTCTCTCTCTCTCTCTTTTTCACTTATAGCTATGTCCTCACTTGCATATCTACATAGTTTTTTTTTTAGTTTTTTTTTAAACTGCCCCTTAACTACCTCTCCAAACACAACCAAGACTTCCCAAAGCATGCAAGGGTTGGCTTCTACATATCTAAGGTAAAAACTGTGGGTCCAAGAAAATTTTAATAGATTATTTTATTTTGAAAGGCTTCAACTTGGTTCCAAAGGCAATAGTTTTAAAAGAAAAGGGATACAGTTGATTGTACTATGAAAAGTACAATCATTAACCTTAATTAGTGATTTGTTAGGTGGATTTATATCTTAAAAAGATGATAAATTGTTTTTTAATGCATTCATGAGGAATTCTTGTGATTTGGAGGTGTTTGGGACTAAAATGGATGAAGTTGGGCTAAATTGGATGAAATCAAGAAGTTGGTTCGAACACATGTTTGAACCAACTGTTGTTCAAACAAATGTTCTAACCACAGAAGGCAAACTAGAAAAAGATGCAGCAGATTTTGGCTAAGTGTTGGAAAAAGTGGTTCGAACCAATGTTCAAACCATAGGTTGTTTGAACCTTGGTTAGAACAACAGAAGCCAAGTGCAAAACAACAAGTGCTGAATTTAACTAAGGCAAAGTGGTTCAAACTTTTGTTCAAACCACATGTTGTTCAAACATTGGTTCGATCAACAGAAGCTGTGCAAGGTTCAACTGGAAGAAAATTTTCTAAGTCCCAGACTTTGGTTCGAACCCTTGTTCGAACCAACCTTGGTTCAAACACTGGTTAGAACAACAGAGGCTGTGTAAGGTCTAATTGGAGTGAGATTTGACTAAGTCCTAGAAATTGGTTCGAACCTTTGTTCGAACCAATCAGTCTGTTCGAACCTTTGTTCGAAACCAACCTGCAATTCGAGGATCCTGAAATTCAGCTTTTGAGAAATGGGCTATTATGTACTTTTACATGTTATATTTCATATATATATGTACGAAGGAGGTCGTTTAAGGGATATACAGATTCATTTCTTTCAGTTAAGCTTTCCTTTTAGAGAGAGAGAAAGTGTATTCATCTTCAATTTCTTGAAGTTTTGTAGCAGATTTTCAGTTTTATGAATGGATTTACTTCATTTTCTATTGTTTTCTTCTTTTATGATGTTTGAGTAGACTTTCTCTCTTGGATTCAAGGCAAGTCTCGTAGTTGATTTGCAAGAATTTCAAGGTAATGGGCTTAATGTTGAAATCTTATGTGTTAAAGGAAGAATCTATGTTTGATTTGAATTGATTATTGATTTTTGAGTTGAGATTTCAATTGAACTCCAATTTTGTATGGTTTATGGCTTTTACTTATAGATTTCTACATAGAATTATCATGCCTTTCTCTTGGATTTGTATGTTAATTGCTATTCTTAGGATTTATATGTAAGAACTATAAGCTATGCACATTAGGTGTTTGATTTGAATTCTCAGCAGAATTTTGTTCTTAATTTCTTATTCAAATCAGATTTGGATTGTTCTAAGTGGTTTTATATCTAGAATATCTTTTGATCTACCCTTTTTAGGTGTAGAATCCTTGAAATTTATTGTCAATCACTACGAGCTTGTTTTGGATCCAAGGTTTTCTTAAATTTGTTTCTAAAAACATTTTATCCAAACAACCATTTCTAAAACCAAATTGAATCTCTATCATTCATTGTGGGGTTGAAAATTTGTCTAAAACCTTTTCCAAGAATCGTTTGTTCACTAATTTTTACTAAGGCTCTCTGTGGACACGATCCGGTTCTCACCGGTTATTGTGCTTCAATAGACACCCTGCACTTGGGGTCGAGCCAATATTGATACATTGGAATCGAGCAAGCACTTTTTGGCGCCGTTGCCGGGGAACCTTAAGCAACGGTGAATGACGATCTTGGGAAGTTTGGGCGGATTCATCCTCACCACCATTTCCAATGACGAATTGCACACTTGTTGGGTAATCTCGTTTCATCTATTTCATTTTTATTAGTAGTTTTTGATTTGAAATAAGCTAGCATTGGTAAACACTCATAAATTGCTTGTGCTTGTGCATTTGTTGCATTTTGTGTATGCATCTTAGGTCCGGTAGGATTGTTCAATCAATTTCGCATCCACAACCTCAACCTATAGAGGAATTCATTGAGTTTTCATTGACTTCATCATCCACATCATCTACACCACAATCACCATCATCATCTGTTTCTACTGATTTAGCGCATTTAATGGAAAATTTGGGAGACAATGGGCAAGATGGCCATGAGGCCATAGCTCCTTTAGATGCACGACCATTGAGGGAGTTGTTGCACCTCGTGCGACAAACCACCCCTTCTTGCATAATTCTTCCTCTAAATCATAGGAATTTCACTTTCAAGCCCGGCACAATACAATTGTTACCCACATTTCATGGCATGGATTCGGAAAACCCATACACATACATGAAAGAGTTTGAGGATGTTTGTGCCACTTGCATGGATCAAAATGTGAGTGAAGACATCGTAAGGTTGCTGGTTGTTTCCATTTTCTTTGAAGGATAAGACCAAAATATGGCTCAATTCCTTAAGACCTCGCTCTATTGGCACATGGAGAGAAATGCAAGCGAATTTTTGAAAAAGTATTTCCCAGCTCACAGAACATTAATGATGCAAAAACAAATCATGAATTTTTCATGTCAACCGGGTGAGTCATTTTTTCATGCATGGGAGAGGTTTAAAGATTTATGTAATGCATGTCCTCATCATGGATTTCCAATTTGGCGGTTGTGTAGTTTTTTCTATGATGCATTGCCATCTGAGCATAAACAGTTAGTGGGTACCATGAGTAATGGTCAATTTCTTGATAAGTCGGCTGAGGAAGCCTATGAGTTTTTGGAAGAGTTGGCTGAAAATACCAAATCTTGGGAAGGTAACATCACCTTCACCTTTAGAGTCTAGAGGAGTCCAAGCACAATCTAGCGGGAAATTAAGGTTGAATGATAGTGACGATTTGAGTGCTAGGATAGCTTCTCTCACTAGGAAGGTAGAGTTACTTGAGACAAAGAAGGTGAACATGATAAGTGAAAGGGAAGTGAGATGTGTCATTTGTGAGGTACCTGACCATAGTACTGATGAATGCCCCACGGTTCCAGCTTTCAAGAAGTTTTGTATGGGCAAACTTCAAACACAAACACCTCACACAATTTCCCTAAGCCATACTCCAGTCAAACTCAAGCTCAGTCAGGACATCCTCCCCTTCCTAACCAATATCACCCTGGGTTGAGAAATCATCCCAATTTTTCATGGAGGAATGATTCATCTAGTGCACCCTACCCCCCACAATTCAATTCAAACCCTTCTCAAGGTCAACCACAAGGTCCATCTTCTAGTTCCTTCCAACCTCAATATAGGAAGTCATCATTAGAGGATACCCTTCAGCAGTTTATGCAAGGTCAAATTGGTATTAACAATCAAACTGCTAAGAATCAAGAGCAAACCAATAGGGCCATTGAGGATATTAGGAACCAATTGACCAAGCTCATTCAAAGTCAGAGTCAAACTGAAAAGGGTAGATTGCCTTCACAAACCATCCAGAACCCTCAGGGTCAAGTTCATATGGGAGAGACTTTAGGTGAAAATCAACCCATGAGCATGTGCAAGCAATCACTACATTGAGGAGTGGGAGGATAGTTGAAAAACCAGATGATCCGAGGTTGTTGAGAGTTAATGATAAAGAGGGAATGGTTTATGGTGAAAAAGGGGAGAGTAGTGAACAAGGAGAGAGTAGAATAGAATAGAGAAGAAGTGATGATGAAGGAAAGAGAAATGATGATGATGTGGTGGAAGAAGTTGTGAGAAATGAGAGAAATGAGAAAATGAAAAAGAACAAGGTTGAGAAGAATAAGGATGAGAATAAAGAGAGAGAACAAGTTGTAGGTTTCCAACCCCGACCACCTTTTCCAAGCCAATTGAGCAAGTCAAAGAAAGAGTTGTTAACTCTGAAATTTTTGAGGTTTTCAAGCAAGTAAGGATCAACCTACCCTTATTAGATGCCATCAAACAAGTTCCATCTTACTCCAAGTTCTTAAAAGACCTTTGTACTGTTAAGAGGAGGGTGAGTGTCAAGGAAAAGGCTTTCATGGCAGAACAAGTTAGTGCCATTCTTCAATATAAGACCCCACCAAAGTACAATGACCCAGGGTGTCCTACCATAGCATGTGTCATAGGTGAGCACAAGGTGAAACAAGCCCTACTAGACTTAGGAGCTAGTGTCAACCTTCTCCCTTACACAGTTTATCAACAGTTGGGTTTGGGGGAACTTAAGCCGACTAGAGTGACCTTGCAATTAGCTGATAGGTCGGTTAAGATTCCTAGGGGCATTTTGGAGGATGTGCTCATTCAGGTTGATAAGTTTTGCTATCCTGTGGACTTCATTGTTTTAGACACTCAGCCTACCCCTCAAGGTTCCATTCCACCTGTTCCTGTCATTTTAGGAAGACCTTTCCTAGCAACCACTAATGCTAGTCATCAATTGTAGGAATGGTCTTATGAAAATCTCCTTTGGGAATTTGACAGCTGAAATGAACATCTTTAGAGTTGCTAAGCAACCCATAGAGGAAGAGGAGGATATAAGAGAGGTGGACTTGATTCAGACAGTTACGGAGGAATATGTTGAGAGGGAGTTTGTTGGTGATCCTTTAGAGAAGGCATTGACATTAGGAGATGGAAAAGATTATAGGGATGAGGTTGATGATGAAGATGTCTTGGAGGTGTTGAATTGGTTAGATAGTGCACCCATCATGTCTATAGAGCAGTCTGACCAATCTATAGAAAACCTTACCCCAAACATGGTCAACCCTGGATCCTCCATTGTCAAGCCACCCAAGCCTGATAGGAAACCTCTTCCTAGTGAGCTTAAATATGCATTTTTAGGAGAGGAAGAGTCATACCCAGTGGTCATATCTTCTCAGCTTACTGAGGACCAAGAAGAAGAGCTAGTAGAGATGTTGAAAAGACACAAGAAGGCACTAGGTTGGACAATAGCAGACCTTCATGGGATTAGCCCACTCATTTGCACACACTCCATTTATCTAGAGGAGGGGGCTAAACCAGTGAGACAACCTCAGAGGAGGTTGAATCCTAACATGAAGGAGGTAGTTAAAGGAGAAGTCCTTAAGCTCCTAGATGCTGGGATCATATATCCCATTTCTGATTCTCAATGGGTGAGTCCTACCCAGGTTGTTCCAAAGAAGTCTGGAGTTACGGTTGTTAAGAATGAGAGCAATGAACTTGTGCCCACTAGGATTCAGACAGGGTGGCGCATGTGCATTGACTATAGGAAGTTAAATGCCGTGACTAGGAAAGACCACTTCCCCTTGCCCTTTATTGATCAGGTCTTAGAGAGGGTAGCTGGACAACCATTTTATTGCTTTCTCGATGGATATTCTGGTTATAACCAAATCGAGATTGCTCTTGAGGATCAAGAAAAGACAACATTCACATGCCCTTTTGGTACCTTTGCTTACCGGCGCATGCCTTTTGGTTTGTGTAATGCGCCGGCCACATTTCAAAGGTGCATGATGAGTATTTTTAGTGATTTTGTGGAGAAGTTTCTTGAGGTATTCATGGATGATTTCACTGTGTATGGGAGTGATTTTGAGGCATGTTTGAGGAATCTAGAAAGGGTGTTAACAAGGTGTGAAGAGAAAAATCTAGTGTTGAATTGGGAAAAATGTCACTTCATGGTGACACAAGGTATTGTCCTAGGCCATGTTGTTTCTTCTAGAGGTATTGAAGTAGATAAGGCTAAGGTAGAAATCATTCAAAAGCTTCCAACCCCTAGGTGTGTGAAAGATGTGAGATCATTTCTTCGGCCATAGCAGGGTTCTATAGGAGGTTCATTGCATCTTTTAGTGCTATAGCCCGACCATTGTGTAACCTTCTAGTTCATGATGCACCTTTTGATTGGACCCTTGAGTGTCAGGTTGCATTTGAGAATTGAAGGGGCTACTCACCTCAGCTCCTATCATTCAGACACCTGACTGGACTTTGCCTTTCGAATTGATGTGTGATGCCAGCGATTGTGCCATAGGTGCAGTCTTGGGCCAAAGGAAAGATAAAAGACCTTATGTACTATACTATGCCAGCAAGTCCCTTAGTGACACCCAAAAGAATTACACCACAACTGAAAAGGAGTTATTGGCAGTAGTATATGCACTAGATAAGTTTAGGTCTTATTTGATTGGCTCACATGTCATAGTTTACACAGATCATGCTGCCCTTAAATACCTCCTTACCAAACAAGACTCCAAGCCTAGGCTGATTAGATGGATTCTATTGCTTCAGGAGTTTGATTTAGAGATTAAGGATAAACGGGGGGTAGAAAATGTGGTAGCGGATCATCTTTCTAGACTTCCTCAATAGGACTTGATAGCTTATGACCCTCCCATTAATGAGACCTTTCCAGATGAGGATTTACTTCTTGTGTCTACCATTGAGTCTTCCCAAATTCCTTGGTATGCTGACATAGCAAATTATTTGGCTTCAGGCATGATACCCTCTCATTGGACTTTGCTGGATAGGAAGAAATTCTTTAGGAATGTGAAATTCTTTTTTCTGGGATGAGCCTTATCTTTTCAAGTACTGTCCAGACCAAGTCATTAGGAGGTGTATTCCTGATAGTGAGTTTCAGAGTGTGATGAAATTTTGTCATACCTTGGCATGTGGTGGACACTTTTCAGCTAAAAAGACTGTGGCCAAGATCTTACAATGTGGATTGTACTGGCCCACCATGTTTAAGGATGTTCATGCATTTTGCCTTACGTGCGATAGATGTCAGAGGCTTGGAGGCCTAACTAGGAGAAATATGATGCCTTTGCACCCCATTTATGTCTTGGATATCTTTGATTGTTGGGGAATGGATTTTATGGGGCCATTTTTGAATTCCTTTGGATATGAATACATTTTGGTGGCCGTGGATTACTGTGTCTAAGTGGGTAGAGGCCATTCCCACTAGAACAAATGACCATCGGGTAGTGATCAAGTTTTTAAAGGAAAATGTGTTTTCTCGATTTGGCATGCCAAGGGCAATGATTAGTGACAGAGGGACACATTTTTGCAATAGACCCGTAGGTTTGTTAATGAGAAAATATGGGGTAGTTCACAAGGTGGGAACAGCCTATCATCCCCAAACTAGTGGTCAAGCTGAATTAGCCAATAGGGAGATAAAGAGGATAATTGAGAAAACTAGTGAACCCAACTAGGAAGGATTGGTCTTTGAGGTTAACCGATGCATTATGGGCATATAGAACAGCATATAAGACCATTTTGGGTATGTCTCCCTATAGGTTGGTTTACGGGAAGGCTTGTCACTTGCCTGTGGAGATGGAGCACAAGGCATATTGGGCCATAAGACAATTCAATGAGAACATAGATGAGTCAGGCATTCAAAGGAAGTTGCAATTGAATGAATTAGAGGAAATTAGGCATGATGCTTATGAGAACTCAAAGGCCTCCAAGATCACCATGAAGAGGTTGCATGATTTGAAAATTTTGCAAAAAGAATTGCATGTAGGCCAGAAAGTCCTTTTGTATGACTCTAGGTTGCACCTTTTTCCGGGCAAATTGAAGTCAAGATGGGTTGGACCTTACATTATCAAGTCTATGAATGAATTTGGGGCATTTGAGATTGAAAACCTTGTGGATGGGCAAGTTTTGCAAGTGAATGGCCATCGTTTGAAACCGTATCTCGAAAATTTTGTGGCCGAGGTGGAATCTTGGGAGTTGGAGGACCCACCTCCATTTGAATGATTGAAAGTTTTTGAATCAATGAATAAAGTAGATTAGGAGTAGTGTTTAGGTTTATATTTCTTTTTCTTTTATTTTACTGAATTATCATTCATGATTTGGGTTTCCTTATTTGCTCTCTTAACAATCTTTGTGAGCTTTGATGAATTTAGCTTGACAGTGTTCATCCAAGTTGGGGGGGAACAAGGAAGGAGATTCAATTCAGGTGACATCATTTGTGTGCATCAATTCAGGTATTTTTACAAAGGATTTGATTGACTAAGGTAACTTCCTTCCCATATTCATGATGATTTGATTGCATATTTCCACATTGGGGACAATGTTCAATTTAAGTTGGGGGGGAAGGTAACCATCTTCATGATTGTAATTGTTGTGTTGGATTGATGTTGCATAACATGTTATAACCTGAGCATGAATGTTTAAAAAAAAAATCAGAAATCAGAAAAATTTTGCAAATTTTGAAAATTTTGGTTAATTTTAGGAATTGAGTCTTTTTAGTTAAATTCTTTTGGTAAATAGTGATTTAGAGAGTCTTAGTCTTGGTGACAATTCAATTCAGTTCTTATGAGCTAAGGCAAGAAGAAGTAGAATTCAGAGTTGAGCTAAACTGATATAGGATGCACATTGGTTCGAACCCATGTTTGAACAAAAGGGTAAGAGGAGTCTGTTCGAACCAATGTTCAAACCAGAAGTTTGTTCGAACCTTTGTTCGAACCATCTGAGAAAAGTTTGTTTGTTCGAACCAGTGTTCGAACCATTGGACGGTTCGAACCTTTGTTCGAACCATCGGGCAGCCCTGGCAGACTATAAATAGGTCACTTCAGAAAAATTAGGGCTCATTTCACTGTTCAATTCACTGTTTTGGGTCCTAACGCTGGTACGAACGGAGAGGGTTCACTGGGCAGCTGTGGTGTTTGATTGGAATCCTTCATCAAGGGGCACTTTCAAGCTTCAAGTTAACTTTAATAGGAGTTGAATTCCAGTGGTGTAGAAGCTAGGGCTCGAATTTGAACTGAGTACAGAGGTAGGGTTTCAGTACTGTAGCTGATCTCCATTTCAATTTTGATAAAGCATTGTTGAAATTAGTTGTTTCTGTGAGCTTGGGAAGTAATTGGGGTGAGATTTTTGCTTGCAATTGAAGTTGTGGAAGAGTAATTAGAAAATTCACTTAGAAGGGTGTCTTCCTGATCTGGTTGAGTGTCTGTAAGCTGATTCTTGAGCTACCTGAAAATGACTTCACCTAAGAAAGTGTATGAGAAGAAGAAGAGGGGTAAAGGAGTTGGTTCCCAACACCCAGAACCTGAAAAACTCACCCCAACCAAGAAAAGAGCCAAAACCCAATCCACTAGCCAACCTGGGACCCTACCTATGTTACACCAGCTGAGATTAGCCCAGCCATTGCCACTGAACAACCCAGCTATCAACCGGACCTCAGTCTAGCACCTACACCTCTAGCCCACATCCAACCCACCCATTGAACAAATGCAATCCCATCTCACCCCCACTTCAGAGCAAACACCAAGGACACCCCTGGAACCCCAATCAGAGGCTACTACTGAAACCATTAGGAATTTGATTGAGGAGTTAAATGAGGAAGCTAGGAATGAGGAAGAAGAGGGTGATCCTTATGATGACTTCAAGTTCTCAAGTGCTCGAGCACAAAAGGGGTTTGCTAAGTATTGGAGCAAAAGGCCTGTGATAGTGGAGAGAGGGATGGAGCTGAGCCATTTCCAAGGAGAGGAATTTAAATTGAAACAGAATTTTGAAGCAAGGAAATGGGAAAAATGGGCTCAATATAGTGGAGTAGCTGTGGTTCCCATTGTCCAGGAATTCTATGCCAACATCTTGGACCTTAAGAAGGAAGGCAAAGATTGCATTGTGACTAAAGTGAGGGGAATACACATCGAAGTCTCTCCTAAGGATGTGAGGAAGTTTTTGGATTGAAGGAGGAAAAGCAACCTCAATTCCCATTCTCAATTGAGGAAGCTCTTGACAAGGATGCATTGGCCAAGGTGTTAACTGGAAATCCCAAAGCTGAGTGGGGCCACAAGAAGAAGATTGCTAAGAATAGGTTGAACTCAAAGTTCAACTCATTGCACTTCTTGGCATGCTCACAAGCTCAATCCAGTGATGAACACTTCTGAGTTGAGTTATGAGAGGGGCTTACTTTTGTATGCAATTGACAAGGGATTGAAGGTGGAATTGGGGCAGCTCATCTGGGAGAACATGGCTGAGGCATCCAAGATAAAAAAGGGGTCAGTGGGCTACCATTTGCTGGATTCATCACCAAATTTGTCTGCAAGAAGAATGTCACAACTGAACTAGGGGAGCAAGTGGCCAAGCCGTTGGGGCATATCACTGCTTCATCTAGGGAAAGAAGTGCAAGTCACAAGAAGAAGAAAGAAGGGATCACAACTGAGGAATTTATGGAGAAGATGCTAGAGAAGTGGGATGAAGTGAAGGTCAAGCTTGGAGAGATTAAGGGTGACCAATACTTTATCAAGCAAGAACTCCAAAGCCAAGGGAAGAGGATTGCAGCCATCGAGGCTAAGCTAGAGCTACTGCTTTCTTCTACAACTGCTGGGACTTCATCAGTGCCATCCAAGGACCCTCCTCTTGGCTCTTAGATCTTAGGAGCTGTTTTGTTTTGGTTGTCACCAAGCTAGGAGTTGTAGTACTTTTTGATTTAGTTAATTTTGTTACTTTATTGTAGGACTTTTTGACTTGTAGTAAGCCTAGTGAATGTGAGCACTGACATGTTTTTGTAATCAAAGGCTAAATATGAACTTTTTGTGAAACTTGAAGTGGAATGAAATGAAATGAAGTTTCTTTTTAGTTCTTGACTTGATTCAAAGCATGTACATGGTTGATTAATGCTCATTCTTGAGAATTGCTTGTGATTTATCCTTTAAGTCTTAAATGTCAACATGGAGTTCATAGTTTCAACACTTTTGAAGTTGTGTGAAATTAAATTGTGCATTAAGAAATTGTGTGAGTATGAACTCTTGGGACATAAGTTTGACTCAAGAAATGCATATATTTATTCTCTACTAAGTGGAGACTAGCCTTGTGAGATTTGAGCCTTTAGCTTTCTTTGTTGAGTGGTTGAAATTAATCTCACATGTTTTTCACATCTATATTCTTTTAGTAGCTCTAATTACTTGTTTTGAATCTTAAGCATGAGAAACTCATCAGCTTGAACCATGAACATTGGAATGGATTTGTCAACTCAATTGAACCTTTGGAAGTGAAGTAGGCCCTCCTTGCATTGTTGAGCCTTATTAACCTTTCTTTCTTAATTAATTTTCCTTAGGAGCCAAGTTGAGCTATGAATGCATGAATGCATAATTCTTTTAGAGCCTTGAACAATACCTTAATCCTTACAAAATTTTAACAACCTACCTAAGTGCCTTAGTAGTGTATAAGCTTAAGGGAGGTAGAGTAAGCCAAGGGTAGTGGTAGTTTTGAGGAAATGGAGGTTGATAAGAATGAAAGGAAAGGAAAAGAAGAGTGATACAAGGATGTGTTCTTCATTTTCTAAATAAAAAAAAAATGTCTGAAGAGAATTGACATTTAGGGAATTCAAAAAGGGTAAAGGAAAAGAAACAAAGAATGGAGTATGATTGAGAAGAGAGGGATAAAATTACACAACTAAGGCACATTTTGAAATATCCCTTCCCTTCCTTGGTCCCATATTTAACCCCTTAGCCCCATTACAACCCAATAAAGACCTAATGGATCTAAGGTGTCAAGTAAGTTGAATTTGAAGTTCTCAATGTGAAATAGTTCAAGATTTTCATTGCTAATGAATTATTCCTTTCATAGAGCTACACCAAGTCCAATATTCATTGAATTTTATCGTTTTTGACTTAAGGAAGGTTCTTACTAGAATTGGCTTTACACTTACTCTTATGAAAGAATTTTCCAAGAGTGTCTTACCCAATTCTCATTTTATTAAAGAGAGTATGCCCTGTGAGGCTTGAAGTCAAGACTTGAGAGAATTTTGTACATCATCGAGTTAGATTTATATTCTAGTGAGGAATTATGAGCATGATGGATTGATTCATGTTTTAAGACCATACAATGAATAGAGTGTTGCTCCTATGAAGTTCCATCTTAACTTTTAATTGTCTTGGGGAGTTGAACTTGAAAATTCAAAAGAAATTGCATTAAGATGTCATGTGCAACTTTGAATTAGGTTAAAGACTGAGAAGTGACTTCTTGTTTAGCTAATTTGCTAGGGCCTAGCAAATCTCAAGTTGGGGGGTGTGATTGTACTATGAAAAGTACAATCATTAACCTTAATTAGTGATTTGTTAGGTGGATTTATATCTTAAAAAGATGATAAATTGTTTTTAAATGCATTCATGAGGAGTTCTTGTGATTTGCAGGTGTTTGGGACTAAAATGGATGAAGTTGGGCTAAATTGGATGAAATCAAGAAGTTGGTTCGAACACATGTTTGAACCAACTGTTGTTCAAACCAATGTTCTAATCACAGAAGGCAAACCAGAAAAAGATGTAGCAGATTTTGGCTAAGTGTTGGAAAAAGTGGCTCGAAAATGTTCAAACCATAGGTGTTTGAACCTTGGTTAGAACAACAGAAGCCAAGTGCAAAACAACAAGTGCTGAATTTAACTAAGTCAAAGTGGTTCGAACTTTTGTTCAAACCATATGTTGTTCAAACATTGGTTCGAACAACAGAAGCTGTGCAAGGTTCAACTGGAAGAAAATTTTCTAAGTCCCAGACTTTGGTTCGAACCCTTGTTCGAACCAACCTTGGTTCAAACACTGGTTAGAACAACAGAGGCTATGCAAGGTCTAATTGGAGTGAGATTTGACTAAGTCCTAGAAATTGGTTCGAACCAATCAGTCTGTTCGAACCTTTGTTCGAACCAACCTGCAATTCGAGGATCCTGAAATTCAGCTTTTGAGAAATGGGCAATTATGTACTTTTACATGTTATATTTCATATATATATGTACGAAGGAAGTTGTTAAGGGATATACAGATTCCTTTCTTTCAGTTAAGCTTTCCTTTTAGAGAGAGAGAATTGTAGAGAGAGAAAGTGTATTCATCTTCAATTTCTTGAAGTTTTGTAGTGGATTTTCAGTTTTATGAATGGATTTACTTCATTTTCTATTGTTTTCTTCTTTTATGATGTTTGAGTAGACTTCTCTCTTGGATTCAAGGCAAGTCTCGTAGTTGATTTGCAAGAATTTCAAGGTAATGGGCTTAATGTTGAAATCTTATGTGTTAAAGGAAAAATCTATGTTTGATTTGAATTGATTATTGATTTTTGAATTGAGATTTCAAATGAACTCCAATTTTGTATGGTTTATGGCTTTTACTTATAGATTTCTACATAGAATTATCATGCCTTTCTCTTGGATTTGTATGGTAATTGCTATTCTTAGGATTTATATGTAAGAACTATAAGCTATGCACATTAGGTGTTTGATTTGAATTCTCAGCAGAATTTTGTTCTTAATTTCTTATTCAAATCAGATTTGGATTGTTCTAAGTGGTTTTATATCTAGAATATCTTTTGATCTACCCTTTTTAGGTGTAGAATCCTTGAAATTTATTGTCAATCACTACGAGCTTGTTTTGGATCCAAGGTTTTCTTAAATTTGTTTCTAAAAACATTTTATCCAAACAACCATTTCTAAAACCAAATTGAATCTCTATCATTCATTGTGGGGTTGAAAATTTGTCTAAAACCTTTTCCAAGAATCGTTTGTTCATTAATTTTTACTAAGGCTCTCTGTGGACACGATCCGGTTCTCACCGGTTATTGTGCTTCAATAGACACCCTGCACTTGGGGTCGAGCCAATATTGATACATTGGAATCAAGCAAGCAACAGTCTTTCAAATAATCCAATGATGGCCTAATATCATTCCCTAGGTTATCACCATTTTTTCAGAATCAATGATCCATTCATGCAATTGAAAAGTAGTAACTTGTTGCATTCAATACCAAAGCAAAATAACGTAATGAAGCTATAAAAGAAATATGTGAGATGAACGAAAATGTGATAAAGAGCATTATATTCAGTCCTCTAAAAAATAATGGTTTTAGGCTCAAAGTCTCACAAAAAATAGGTTTTTAAGTCTCCACTTGTGTCTTGGCATACCTGATTGACTATGTCTCATGAACTCTACTCCCTAACACACTGTCATTCCTTGATCTCAAGTAAAAAGTCTACTAAACATTTGAAAAATTTATACTCAATTTCTCACTTTAGTTACCTTCTCACAAATGAAAATCAAAACATTCCTTATTTTCATGATTACTACCAGCCTCAAACTAGTTATACACCCGCCCCTTAGTCATTATATGTCAAAAATATTGTTTATGCAATGCAATCATGTTTTACCATGCAACATGCCTCCCCCCCAACTAAAATCACACATTGTCCCCAATGTATGTTAAAGAACCTTAACTGACAAGAGAAGGTGACTACTGATGCATATATAAACATAATGATAAGTGACTAATGATATGAAGTGGATAATGACAATAAAGAAAAGAAAAAAAAAACAGTAAAAGACAAATATAAAAATAAAGAAAAGTATGGATATTACCTTATGCTGTCATCAAATGAAGTAAGTGCATCATGAAGAATAAGAGAAATCAGGTGTAAGAACTCCAATGATTGAGGTGATATAATAGGCTTCATAGTTAGCTCACTATCATTGTACTTACCAATTTCATTAGGTACATCTTCTAGGGATGGCATATCTTCCCAAGTAGGTAAATCCTCAGATGATGTAATGGATAGGTGGTCAAAGTCAGTGGGTGGGGCATCAAGCCACTCTTGAGCTATAACAATTTCCGCCCATTCCATTCTAACATTTATCTCTAAGTCTACTTCATCCGACCAGGCAGCCTCAAAAAATTGATGATGTGCTAAGGTGAAAAATGGAGGAACATATTCAGATAAAGGCAATGTATTACCTTCTATAAATAAATTATCTAGGTCAAGAACTCAAACTACTCTCAGAACTCACAAAAAAACTCTCAGAGTCACTCTCATCCCTACTACTAGATGATAAAACATCCCACTTACGCTTGTGATCCCTGACACTACCCATGTTAGCATCTTGGTTAATATCCTTATTCAAGTAGTCAAAGTGTACCTGTGCTTTCATAAATCAAACAAGTAAAGCTTTTAAATCATGATGCAAGAGATAGTAGCAAGCAAGAAGCAATTAACCCATACAATCATAACATAAACATAGTAAAAAGAAAAATGAAATAAGGTCAAAAGAAAATTATCATTCTAATAAAAGAGATAGTCGAGTTTAGGGGTACAAATTTAAAGCAGTAATTCACACCTACTCCCAAAATTATCATCAACTTACAATTAAACAAAATAAGAGAGAAATAGAAAGAAAGGTCTCCTCTAAACATGTGGTGGAGGGTAGTGAGAATCACGAAGGTGATCTAGGATACATTGCAGAAGATGAGTTTGCATCTGTTTTTCCTGCCGCATCTCATGTTGTGTTTGCTCCATCCTTATAAGCAACCCATGATCCACCTTTTGATTGTGCTCTAGATAGTTCATTTGCACCACCAAATCTGCAATGGGATCATCGGGTTCATCATTCTCATCCCATGGTCACTGAGATCCACTCCCCTTTGCCATGTTTGCACCAGATGGTCTCTTCTTCTTGCCTTTTGCTAAATTACCCCGGGACTTAACATAGGAGACGATAGTGAGGGGTTGGAGGCAAGGAGCTATGCGTAAGTTTGTCGTGATTGGTGTAACCTTTCAGCAGAATATTTCTGTGAGAGCTCCCCCAAATGGAATACCTGACTGACCTCCTTGATGCTCAAATGTATAAACAATCTGGTGCCAGATAAAGGAGGGCAAATCAACTATCATCCCAGTCCCTATAACATAAATCAATCGAGCACGTGCGGGACTACAATCAGAATTCATGTTTTAGGGTAGGAGATTGGTGCACGAGAACATATAAAGAGCCCAGTATTTGATCTTTAGGGCAGAGAGTGGTTTCCTGTATTCACCAATCCATTCTTGGTTATTTGTCAAAACTTCTCTTGCTACTATGTTCAGGGGTGGACCTTCCTTCTATTGGGTAGTTAAATTCGAGGTGTTGCACCCGAGGTAGTTGAAATACCTCTGCAAAATCATCCGGTGTTTCTTGGATCTCAATTCCTCGGACCCACCCAGTAAGTTTCTCTCTCCCATGCCTCCGGTTTATTGAATTTTCTTTTATGTTAGCAAAGAATTCCCTTACTACCTCAGAGATGCATGAGGCCTGAAACTGAGTAATAGACAACCATTGCCAACCCTCAAAGTTTTGAAACACCAGGAATTCCTTACTCTTAAATTGATCAATTCTCCAAACCCTCTCCACTACCATTGGCTTATGACACCACACATCATCATATTGGGTTTCAACATCCATTATCCAAAAATGATCACTATCAAAGGGTGTGGGTCCCAAGTGCCTATTAGCTCTCTTCTTAGTCCTTGGTGCCATTGAACTAACAAAGGGCAAATATTGATAAACACGATTAGAGCAATCCCTATGTCCACACAAATTCAGTGGCCCACTTCTAATAAAGCATGAGAAGATTAAATCAAAGGAAATTGAGTTTTTCATGGGACCACAACTTGACTCATGTCCTCCAATGATGGTGAGTGTGGTGTCGTCCCAAAATTGGGGCCTACCTTTAACAATCCTTAAGCAAAATGCAAATTAAGAATAAAAAGAAACCAAAAAGAGCCCCATTTAGTCAGCCACACTCCCACCCATGAGGAAGCATGAGGGCCCATGGGAAGGTTCAATTTTTGACAAATAAATTCAAGGTTTAAGATGCTTAGGTCCCATGGGTGAAGAAAGTAACTTTTGATAGTTGTTTGGAAATGAAATTAAGGAATAAAATGAGAGGAAGAGCCCTAGATACTCCAATCTTGAAGTTAGGGCTCCTATGGAGGAAGAAGAAGACTTACCTCACCTGAAAAACCCCAAAAACTTGAAGAAATCCAAGAATTTGCAGCAAAATCTTCAAAATTTCTGCAACCCGTGGCCTAGGAAGGCTTGGATTGACAGATGAAGTGATTGGGTTTGGAGGAATCGGTGATGGAGCAAGTTGGAAGAGAGGAGATTGGCCAAAGGAAGAGTTTTCAGGGGTTTTAAAAGTTCCAGGTGTCCGGACTACCCCTGGGGTCCGACCGCCGAGCCAACTTTCTCTTGAAGACCCTACTGAGGTTCGGACCGACTGGACGGGTGTTCGGACCGGCGGACCATTGTGGGGAAATTTCATATTATTTTATTTTATTTATTTTTAGAAGAGATTACCTAATATTCCTAATAAATAGACTATCCTTTACCTAAATTAATTGCTACCTAATTAATATACAACAAAGATTGATTGTGAACTATTCATAAAGTGGGGGATCCAAAAGATCCCACGTTTTAATTAAACCCACGAAATTCTCCAAGTAGGGTTTTAATCTATGCCCATTCACCTTAAATTGATGTCCATTCTTTGGGTTTTTAATTTCAATAGCTCTATGGGTCGATACGTGTGTCACAATGAACGGTCCCGACCACTTAGATTGTAATTTACCCGGGAATAGGTGTAGTTGTGAGCGATAAAGAAGTACCTTTTGACCTTCATGGAATGAATGTTGTGCAATCTGCTGATCATGTACTTTCTTCATCTTTTCTTTTGAAATTAATGCATTTTCATAAGCATCATTTCGTAACTCATCCATTTCTACAATTTGTAGTTTACAGTGCAGCCCTGTTTCATCAATATTGACATTAACTTGCTTAATTGCCCAATAAGCTTTATGCTCTAATTCCACTGACAAGTGGCATGGCTTACCATAAACTAACTGATAAGGTGATATTCCTAGGGTAGTTTTATATATTAGTACGATATACCCATAAGGAATCTATCAACCTTAGTGACCAATCCTTGCGATTTAGATTAACCGTCTTTTCTAAAATTTGCTTGATTTCCCTGTTTGCAAGCTCTACTTGGCCACTTGTCTGGGGATGATAGGGGTACTCACTCTATGCACTACCCCATATTTAAGCAATTGAGTTCCCATTGGCCGGTTATAGAAATGCTTTCCTCCATCATTGATTATTGCTCGAGGTACCCCAAAGCATGAAAATATGTTTTGGTGAAGGACTTTGAGCACGACTTTGTGATCATTAGTCCTAGTGGCAACTGATTCTACCCACTTGGACACGTAATCAACCCCTACTAGGATTAATTCTTACCCAAAGGATTATGGAAAAGGGCCCATGAAGTCTATTCCCCAACAGTCAAATACTTCTAACACAAGAATAGGGGATAGAGGCATCATATTTCTGCGGGTCAAACTACCTAAACGTTGACACCTATCGCAAGTGGTGCAGAAATGATGTACGTCCTTGAATAATGTAGGCCAATAAAATCTACATTGTAAGATTTTAGTGGCTATTTTGTTCGTGGAAAAATGGCCACCACAAGCTTGAGGTGACAGAACTCTATAATTCCTGGAACTTCCCACTCAGGAATACATCGGCGTATTACTTGATCCAGGCAATATTTAAATAAATATGGATCATCCCAAAAGAAAACTCGTACAATCCTAAGGAATTTCTTCCTATCTTTAGGACTCCATTCACTTGGGATTTTGCCTGTCGCTAAGTAGTTAGCAATATTAGCGTACCAGGGTGGGTTGGAGGCTGTTATTGCCTATACGTGAAACAACTGTTCATCCGGGAAGCTATCATTGATTTGACTATCATCTTTAGGATAAGCTTCTACCGGTAACTGTGACAGATGATCCGCTACCAAATTTTTCATGCCCTTTTTATCTTTTATTTCGATGTCAAACTCCTGTAGTAGTAATATCCAACGAATCAAGCGAGGTTTGGCCTCTGGTTTGGTTAACAGATATTTAAGTGCTGAATGATCAGTAAAAATGATAACTGTTGAACCAATGAGATAAGATCAAAATTTCTTAAGGGCGAAAACAACTGCTAGCAGTTCCTTTTCAGTTGTTGTGTAGTTCTTTTGCGCGTTATTAAGAGTTTTACTAGCATAATAAATGACATGCGCCTTTTTATCACTTCTTTGCCCTAACACAGCTCCAATAGCATAATCACTAGCGTCACACATTAGCTCAAATGGTAATGACCAATCAGGGGACTGTAATATAGGAGCTGTAGTTAGACATCCCTTGAGTTTATCGAAAGCTTGCTGGCATTGATCAGTCCATTCAAATGGGGTATCTTGTGTTAGTAACTGACACTAGGGTCTGGAAATTTCACCAAATGACTAAATAAATCTTTGGTAAAAACAAGCATGCCCTACGAACGATCTAATATCCTTTACTGAGTGAGGTGTGGGAAGTTTTTGTATTAAGTCCACCTAAGCTTGATCTACTTGGATACTTTCCTTTGATACTGTATGACCTAGTACTATGCCTTGTGTCACCATGAAATGACACTTTTCCCAATTAAGGACTAGGTTTTTTTCCTCACATCGTGTTAGTACAAGATCAAGGTTTTGCATGCACTCCTCAAAGGAATTGCCATAGACAGAGAAGTCATCAATAAATACCTCGATGATTTCTTCTACCATCTCACTAAATATGGCTATCATGCAGCGTTGAAAAGTAGCAGGGGCGTTACACAAGTCAAAGGGCATTCGTTTATATGCAAAGGTGCCAAAGGGACAAGTGAAGGTGGTTTTGGATTGATCTTCTAAAGCTGCCTCTATTTGGTTATAGCCCGAATAGCCATCTAGGAAGCAATAGTATGCATGCCTAGCCACTTTTTCTAAGACTTGATCTAAAAACGAAAGAGGGAAGTGGTCTTCTCTCGTAACTGCATTGAGTTTTCTATAATCAATGCATACTCGCCACCCAATTTGTACTCTCATTGGGACTAGCTTGTTGTGATCATTCCGAACGATAGTGATACCTAACTTCTTAGGTACTACTTGTGTGGGACTTACCCATTGAGAGTCAGAAATTGGATAGATTATCCCCACATCAAGCAATTTGAGTACTTTTGCCCGCACTACTTCTTTCATATTCGGATTGAGTCTTCTTTGCATTTGTTGAACTGGCTTGGCACCCTCTTTTAGATATATACGATGTGTGCAAAGGAGTGGACTTATACTCATTAAATTTGCCACTAAGCACCCTAATGCCTTCCTATGGGTTTTTAAGAGTTCTGCTAATGTACACTCCTGATCAGTGGTTAATTCATATGAGATAACTACGGGGTACGTTTCTCCTTCACCTAGAAAAGCATATTTCAAACTAGAAGGTAAAGGCTTTTTTTCAGGACTTAGAGCTTTTGTGTTTGATAATTGAGCTTTATTTAGTAGTGGCCCCAAATTTTCAAACATTGGTACCCAATTACCTATAGACATTAAGGGGCAAACCTCTAACCATTCATATATCATTTCACTCAACTCGCCTTGGATCATAGGGTCTCCCTTCTTCTCATTACAACATAGTGCCCTTTTTAAGGGATCTTCGAAGAATTCACAATCGATATAATCTTGCACTATGGTCTCCACTACGTCTACTTCTTGTACCTCAGACACCTTCTTTGGTTGTTTAGTAACGTGAAAAATATTGGTCTCAAATTCTATGTTACCAAACGAAATTTTCATGGATCCATTCCTACAGTTGATTAAGGCATTTGAAGTTGCTAATAATGGCCGTCTAAGAATCACAAGTGTCTGATCTAGTGCTAACAAACTGGTGAGTGGTTGTGTATCAAGGATTATAAAATCTATTGGAAAATAGAAATTTTCCACTTGCACCAATACATCTTCAACTATACCTCGTGGGACTTTAATTGATCTATGAGCAAGCTGCAAAGTCACATGGGTAGGTTTTATCTCTCCTAATCCTAGTTGTTCATACACTGAATAGGAAAGTAGATTCACACTAGCTCCTAAATCAAGAAATGCTCGACTAATAAAGAACTCCCTTACAAAAAATAGTAGGACATCCAGGGTCCTTATATTTCGGGGGTGTACGACATTGAAGGATAGCACTTGCTTATTTAGTTAGGAATGCTTTTTCCTTTACATTTAATCCCCTTTTTACAGTGCATAACTCTTTTAAGAATTTTGCATATACAGGAATTTGCTTAATTGCATCCAAGGGAGGTAAGTTAATTTTCACTTGTTTAAATACCTCTAGCAATTCAGCCGCTTGGGCTTCTTTCCTAGCTTTCAAAAACCTTTGGGGGAATGGTGCCTTAGGAACATATTCCCTTGGTACTATCATAGGTTCTCCTTCTTTCTCCTTTCCTTTCTCCTCTTTGTCTACCTTACCATCATCTTTTTCAAATTCTACCTCTTCCATGACTATAGGTTGTTTTCTAGCCTTTTTATTGTCTTCTAACATCTGCTTAGGTTCCAACTCTTCCCTAGCCTCAACCATATTAGGGTGAATGGTTTTATCTATCGCTTTACCACTCCTAAGCGTCGTGATGTTTTGCACCTGTTCAATATTACCAGGCATACTAGAAGACCCTTCGACATGTTTCACTTGAGCAGTTGGGTTTCGACGTGGTTGAGCAGGAAATTAACCTTTAGGTTGTGCAGTCAAAGTTTGAGTTAGAAGTGTCAATTGTCCCTTAATATCGTCCAAAGTTCAGTTATTTTGAGCCCAAAGTATGGATTAAGTGTTCAAGAATTGTTGAAGTGTTTCTTCTGTGGATCTTTTATTTGGAGGAACATATGGAGTATGTGATGGTCCCGCATTCTGAGGCAATCCTAGACTAGCGATTGGAACTTGAGGAATTGGATGTGATGGAGCATGATAAGGTTGTCGTATTTGAGCTCCATCATTTCTCTAACTAAAATTCGGATGGTTCCTCATAGCCGGATTATATGTTTCAGAATACGAATTTCCTCCTAAATTTTGTCCATGATATGGTGCCCGGTATTAGTTTACAGCATGGATAAGAAGTTCACTAGATGGCTGACCCTGCACAACCTCTCTACAAATAAAGAGGTTAGGGCAATTGTTTGCCCTATGGGATTGGCTATCACAAAGTATGCAGTAGACATCTACCACTGGTTCTTTTATGGGTTTTGGGGTTTTTTTGATCTTCAAAGTTTCTATCTCTCTAGAGAGGGTTGCTAATTTTGCCTTAAGGTCATCAGTTTCACTTAACTGGTGCATACCCATAATTGAAGAACCACTAGCAGCCTGAGTGTTGTGAGATCCTGTGGTGTCCCATGTTTGTGCATTCTCAGCTGGAAACTCGAAATACTTGTAAGCTTCCTCAGGAGTTTTATCATAGAACTACCCATTGCACATTGTTTCTACAAATTGTTTTAATTGTGGCATCAGTGATCCATAAAAAATACTAGCTAGACGCCAAACCTCAAATCCATGGTGAGGACAAGATTGTAAGAGAGTTTTGAATCTCTCCCAGCTTTGATAGAACGTCTCACTGTGTTGTGGAGCAAAATTTAGAATTTGATGCTGTATTGCATCAGTTCTGTTAGGTGGGAAGAATTTCTTTAAAAACTTAGCTTGCATTTAATCCCAAGTGCGAATAGAATTAGATAGTGAAAATTCAAACCATCTGGCAGCCTATCTTACAGAGAAAAAGGGAAAAGTTTAAGAAAAACTAATTCTATTGGGCATCCCTGATCCTCAATAGTGACACAAATGTTCTTAAAACGTGTTAAGTGATCGTACGGAATTTCAGAATCCATACCATGGAATGTAGGTAATAATTGTATCATTCCCGGTTTAAAGTAGAAAGCTTGGTTTTCATGCCAAACTATGCAAGATTCAGGAGTATGCCTATTTTGCTACAAGATATCCCTCATGGATCGCCTTGCTGCAACAGCTTGTTCTTCAGCCATTTCTAAGATTGGATTAGGAAATCTAGGGTTTGGAGATTCTCCTAAAGAGTTTTCAGGTTCAAAGAGGGGATTTAGAAACTCAGAACGTTCTAATTGACCGTCTTTACCACGAGTCCAAAAGCTCATAAGCTAGGAAAGATATACTGAATGGATGAATTATGGTCTAGACGAGAGACCTAGGTGTCTAGACCACATAGCAAGGTTATGGGACTTAGGAAATTTTTGGAGAATTTTAAGTTTTAAAAAGTTTTTTTTTAATTAAAATTTGTCCTAAAATTCTAATAACCTAAAAACTAAGATTGGCTCCCCAGTAACGGCGACAAAAACTTGACCGCTTATGAATAGTGCGCCTAAACTAACCCCCAAGTGCGAGGGTGTATGGTGTAGTTTTAACTCGGTGAGTCCGAGGTCAAATCCATAGGGAACCTAAAGTTTTAGTTTCTAAGTTATCAAGAATGCTCAAAATTCAAATACTAGGAAATTGTAAGAGTTCTCTGCCTAAATTCGAAAGGTGGTAAATTTGAAACTTAACTAAACCTGAACAAGAATTAAATAAAGAAAGTTGCCAAAAAAAACAATTCTTAAAAAAAATATTTTATAGTTTTAAAAATGCTTAAATGTAAATTCAAGAATTAAAGAAAGTTCTCTAACCTAATCAAGATTTCAAGAAAACAAGCCGTTAATTTAAAATCAAATTCAAGATAGATTAAAGAATTCAAGATTAAGAAGTTCTTGATCCAATTTCACAAGTTTGGGTAGTTTACTTAGAAAATTATATTTAAGATTTTCTTATTTTCAAAGGTTTTCTAAAAACTCTTAAATATAGTCAGAAACTCTTGTTTTCGAAGGTTTTTCAAACAACCAAAACCAGTGTTGTTTTAGAAATCAATTTTAATTTGCCTAAAATTATTAAACCAATTTTTACCTGAAAACCCTTACGAGTGATTACAAAGGATGTAGTCAAAGGTTTTCATTTTCGAAGGTGTTTGAAACTAAATAAAATGATTCCTACAATCGTAGATCACTCCACAAAGGTTTTTACAAACCATGCGAAGGATCTACGCACATCCCTTCGTTTTTCATAAACTACCATTCCTTGATTCATTGAATCAAGAACTAGGGTTTTACGCTACGTTCATAATGAAATCTATACAATTTAATCCAATCATTAAAACAAGAATCAAAGAATGATAAGAAAGAATAAATATAAACTAAACTACGAATAAAGATGTTATTAAACTAAGCAAAAACAATACCATACTTCGAAGAACGAAAATAATAACGAATAAGCATGAAAACTGAAGCGAATCCACATATTGTTGTGCAAATCTTGTTAAACATCTTCAAAAAGAAATTGAAAACTCTCCTTCTAAACCCTAAAATACTCTCTAAAAGCCTGGAAAGAATATGGAAAAAAGATGGAAAAAGATATGCTCTAGACGGCTGCCCATAGGGTTTTTATAAACCATGCATGAAACCCTAAAAACGGAACCACAAAGAAGCCCCCGCGTGTCCCAGGTGTCCGAACACCCAAATGGGGTGTCCAAACGGCAGTGTGCTCCAGACTCCCAATTTTCTTGCTCAGCCTTCTGCAGTTCTGAAGGTGTCCGAACACCCATGCCATCCAAGTGTACCACGAGCTATCCTTTATCGTTTTCTTCGTCTTTGGCATTCCCAATTGCTTTAATTGAGCTGTTTTCACTACAATTAAGAAAATAAACCGTATTAGTGAAAAAAGTAACAAAATGCATGATTAAATTAATAAAATGCATGATTTTATGTTAAAATAGGGTTCTTGTAATTACACTTTTTAAGTGTAATCTGTGTACATGATTGATTAATGTTGACACCATTGAAGTTGTTTGGATTTGAATTATGAATTAAGGAATTGTTTGAGTATGATTCATGGAACATAAGTTTAACTCAAGAAATGCATGCATTCATTCTCTAATAAGTGGAGACTAACCTTGTGAGATTTGAGCTTTTAACTTTCTTTGTTGAGTGATTGAAATAACTCTTACATGTTTTTCACATCTATATTCTTTCAAGAGCTCTAAATACTTGTTTTGAATCCATAGCATGAGAAACACATCAACTTGGATTATGAATATTGGAATGGATGTGTAAACTCAAATGAACCCTTGGAAATGAAGTAGGCCATCTTTGAATTTGAGCTTTATTGACCTTTTCTTCTTATTAAATTTTCCCTAAGAACCATGTTGAGCTGTGAATGCAATGTATAATTCTTTTGGAGCCTTGAATACTACCCTAACCTTTACAAGATATTAATAGCCCACCTAAGTGCCTTAGTAGTGCATAAGCTTAAAAAGGGCAGAATGAGTAAGAGAAAGGGAAGTGGGGTTTCAAGGAAAGGGAGGTTGATAAGAAGTAAGGAAGTGAAAAGGAGAATGATACAAGGATATGTGTTTCATTTTCAAGTAAGAAAAAAATTTATGCATACTGGTTAGGCAACTAGGGCATGTTCTCAAATATTGATCCAAGAATGTGGAAAAAAAAAAAAGGAAAAATGAGAGAGAGAAAAGATGGAGTGAGACTGAGAAGAGAGGGATAAAGTTTATGCAACTAAGGCACTTCTTTAAATTTCCCTTCCCTTCTTTGGTCCCACATCTAACCCCTTAGCCTTGTTACAACCTAATATAGACCTAACAAATCTAAGGTGTCAAATGAGTTGAAATTGAAGTTCTTAATGTGAAATAGTTCAAGATTCTTGTTGTTATGGATTATTCCTTCCATAGAGCTACGCCAAGTCGAATATTCATTAAAATTTATTATTTTTGACTTAAGGAATATTCTTACTAGAATTTGCTTTACATTTACTCTTTATGAAAGAATCTTCTAAGAGTGTTACCCAATTCTCATTTTATTGAAGAGAGTATGCCTTGTGAGGATTGAAGTCAAGACTTGAGAGAACTTGTGTGCGTGATTGAGTTGGATTTATGTTCTAATGAAGGATTATAAGCATAAGGAATTGATTTCATATTTCAAGACCATACAATGAATAGAGTGTTGTATTTATGGAATTTCCATGTTAATTTTTGATTGTTGTGAGGAGTTGAACTTGGAAATTCAAAAGAATTTACATTAAAATATTATATGCAACTTTGAATTAGGTTTAGTACTAAAAAGTGAAGTTTTGCTGAGCTAATTTTCTAGGGCCTAGCAAATCTCAAGTTGGGGGTGTGATTATACTATGAAAAGTACAATCATAAACCTTAAATTGTGAATTGTTAGGTGAATTTATATTTTAAAAAGATGAAAAAATAAGTTTTAATGCATTATTGTGAATTCTACGTGTTTGGGAGGAAAATAATAGAATTGGACCAAAATAGAGGAAATCAGGAAAGTAGTTCGAACACTTATTCGAACCATAATCTGTTCGAAGATTTGTTTTAACAACAGAAGGTACAACAGATGAAACAACAGTAGAATTGGCTAAGTGTGAAGAAAAGTGGTTTGAACCACATATTGTTTGAACCATAGTTAGAACAACAGAGCTAGTGCAGACAAAGAGGTAAAAAAATTGACTATGGAAAAAGCTGTTCAAACTCTTTTTCGAACCACATTTGGTTTGAACCTTTGTTCATTCAACAGAAGGGCAACAACACCTGGAGGCAAGGAAAAAAATTCTAAGCGTGGAGGTTTGGTTAGAACATTGCTTCAAACTGGCCTTTGTTTTAACGTTGGTTCGATCGACAAAGGCTATAACAAAGATCAAGATAAGAAGAAAAGCTAAGTGTTAGAAAGATGGTTTGAACCTTTGTTTGGACCATGACTTGTTCGAACTTTTGTTCGATCAACGGAAGCGATGCAAGGTCCAACTAAAGCAAAATTGACTAAGTCCTAGAAATTGGTTCGAACCTTTGTTTGAACCACCATCTTGTTCGATCATTTGTTCGAACCAACCTGCAAAATGAGAATATTGTAATTCAGCTTGCTGTGAAAGGGCAATTAAGTACATTTGAATTATATTATATACAGATAAGAGTGAGGTCGTTTTGGGGAGTTCTTCATTATGTACATTTTAGTTTTCAAATTTCATTTTTGTAAAGAGAGAACTTAGAGAGAGAAAGTAGATCAATTCACATTTTCTCTTGAATTTCGTATCTAAGTTTCAGATTATGAGTCTCTTTTCTTCATTTTCAAGTAATCTCAATTTCATTATGTGTGAGTAGATCTTTTTCTTAGATTTAAGGCAAGTCTTGTAGTTGATTTACGTATATTCTAAGGCAATGAGCTTAATGTTAAATTTTCATGTGTTCAAGGATCAATTTATGTTTGATTTGAATTCATTCTTGATTTTGGGTTGGGATTTCAATTGAATTCTAAATTTGTATAGTTTACGAATTTTGCCTATGAAATTCTACATAGAATTATCATGCATCTTTGTTGAAATTATATGGTGATTGCTAATTTTAGATTTCATATGTAAAATATAGAGATTATGCATATAAAGTGTTTGATTTGAAATCTTAATCAGATTTTGTACTTAAATTTTTGTTCAATTCAAATTTAGATTGTTCCAAATTGGTTTTATATAGAAATATCTTCTGATCTACGCTTTTTGATGTGTAGCTTGAGTAATTGAATTCCTTGGAATTTTACGTAAATCACTATAAGATTATTTTGGATTCAAGACTTTCTTTAATTTGCTTTATCAAAAAGTTTTGCTCAAATCACCACTGCTAAAACTAATTCAATCTCTATCATTCATTATGAGGCCAAGTTTTGCCTACAACTTTTTCAAAAATTGTTTGTTCACTGATTTTTGCTTAAGGCTCTCTGTGGCCACGATCCGGTACTTACCGGTTATTGTGCTTCAATAGACACCTTACACTTGGGGTCAAGCCAATATTAAATAACATTGGAATCAAGTAAGCACAAAGCATCAACTGTTCTTTTACTCTAGAGTAAGGCTTATTTTCTAAGTTAAGCATGAGGTGCTAACTGCCTTTTATCATTTAGAGCAAAGCTCTCTTCCCAAAGTTATGTGCAAGGTGCTAACTTCCATTTCAATCTCAGTGTTAGGCTCTTACAACACAAATACGATTACTCCTAATACATATTTAGAGCTAGGCTCTTTCTCTTCTTTATCCCATATCAGGGATAAAGTTCCACAACATTGATCCTTTATATAGCACTGACCTTATCGGTCTTTCCTTCGTATACTTGGCACTCTGGCTGATGATGAGGCATAGTATATTGGGTTAGATTTAGGTGTTTATTTCACATCAAGATAAAAAAAAAATTAGGATTTTATCTATGCCCAAATCTATGTACCAATGTTTCTAGTGAAAATTATTTTAAGATTTTTAAATCAATAATTTTAGTTAAGGCTTTGAACATCCAAAAACTATTAAAATCGACTAGATTCTCTATAGTCATGAATGACTCTAACGAGATTAAAATTTTCTTAAAAATCAAATACCAAACTTAATTTTATTGAAAAGTGTACTTTTAATTCAAAGTCTTTTGATCGCTTAATTTTCCAAGTGATTATGTGATTAAAATAAATTAAGATAAATCTACGTTTAGGATAAATTCTAGTTTGGATTCAAAATTAAAATAGAACTATTTTATTTTTTCAATTACCTATATAATTTAAACTTAATATTTAATTGTTTGTAAATTTTTTTAATTTTTAATTAAGTTATCCTTTAAAATTAAATTGCTATAAGTCCTAAAATTTAGGGAAAATTTATTTTGTCAATTTAGTGTGTTCCGTGTGGATACTAGGTAAAACTACACCGCACGCCCTTTACTTAAAGGTTATTTTTAACTTTAATATTTTAGAATACGATCACTTATCCTCAAAATCAATACAAAATCAACAACACATTTATCTTAATATCCAATTCCATATCTCATTATCATAATCTTAATTGCCACACAAGCCATCATATGACTTCAATCACATAGGCTATATCACATCTCTTTTATAGTATATCACATCTCATATCATCTTGTCCGCATCATTTCATCATTTAGACATTTCTTTTGAAACATTTATGAAGTTCTTAAAAGGATATTTTGAAAACATTTCAAACTAAGCAGAAGAATCCTCAATCATGTGCATGAAGAGGTCAACTAGCAAGCTATAAGCATCAAACTGGGCATGGAGAGGTCAGCCCGCTGCTAATAAGCATCAAACTAGGAATGGAAAGGTCAACCAGTAGGCCATGAGCAGCAAACCAGGAGGCAAACTAGGCATGGAGAGCTTAGCCTACCAACCATGAGCATCAAACTGGAAATAGAGTGGTCAACCAAAAGGCCATGAACATCAAACTATAAGGCAGTGCACACAAGATGCAAGGACCTGCATATGCACAGTACAATATTGTTTACTTTGGGCTTGGTTAGGTGTAAGGTGAGTACTTCCTAAAGGATCACACATCCTGGTATTGCTCCCACTCAAGCATGCTTAACCCTAGACTTCCAATTGAATCTAGTGCTCTCACGGCTTTAAAACATGTTGTACTTTGCAAATGTCAAATATTACATATGTTCTAATTCCTTCCTCTGCCTAAGTAACGAGGGAGAAAAGGAATTATTTCTCTTTCGCCCTTTACTTCACTCTCCCATAGGTAGAGTCCTCATAAGTAGGTCGCTTACAATCCTTGACAATCCTCCCCCTAATAGGGTACACACCCCTACATGGCCTCACAATTACCATGAAGTTCCAATAAAATCCAGCGCCCTCATGACTTTAAAATGCATTGTACTTTATAGATATCAAATATTACATATATACTACTTTCTTCCTCTATGTAGGCGATGAGTGACAAAAGATATTGCTTCTCTACTTCACTCTCCTATAGATAGAGTCCCTGACAAGCATATTCCTCACAATCACTGACAATGCTCCCCCCTTAACATGGCATGTGCTCCCATGTGACCCCACATTAAGTGTGCTCAAGTAAGAGCAATATTAGGATCTGGGGAATACCTGTCCTACTCCTAATCAAGTCTAAAGCGGATAATATTATATTATGTAAATGCAAGTCATTACATGAGAGGCTTTGGTCTAGGTCATATGTAAGTGAAGTGAAGCCTCGTATGCACGGAAAGGGTCGTGTGTAAGCAAGATAAAGTCTTATAGGCATGAGAGCCAATCTGGCAGGGCATGCGTATGAGGGTTTCTCTTTCATGCACATAGGGGTGCCGAAAGCTAATTCATGCTCATGACCTTCAAATAGGCGTGCAGACGATGCCGTGCGCACGATAGACAGCTTGCACGAGGCTTTTCCATCATTCTCTGTTTTTTGCCTCCTTCATTCCATATTCAAAATTCTCATTTCAAAACCATTTGGATCAATATTTATACTCATTTTTAATACTTAATAGTGTATAAATTTAACATCAATTTTTTAATTTATCATGGATTAAACAGAGTATTAAAATACTATTCATCTTCTTCTTCCTCTGAAACATATAAATATACGTATGTTAATGTATCAACTTTTTACCCAAGCACTTATTATGCAATATATCATAGTCAAACTCGCTGTGAGTGTCAATATACCATAAATGCAATGAGAATTCAAAGTTCCATACCTTAAGTTGCTCGATTAGAAGATAAAATAACTCAAATAACTTTCAAGAATGTCGGGATTCTACCACGGTGAATACAAATACTCCAAAACCAAACTAAAGCTCATAACACTCTCCCTATAACATCAATTTGATAATAGAATAGAGAGGATGAGCCAATTTCATGAAGAACACACCCACGCTAACTCATCTCCTAATTCTTAATTTTGGTAAACTTCTCCCGAGTATACCTATATACACATATATATTACAAGCTTTCATTCACCATGAAGGAAAGAAAAAGGTAGAGAAAAGGCATGACAAGGATGGCGATAGGTGTATAAACAAGGTGGAGATTGACTGGTCAAATGCAGTTCAAACTTTAAGCCGAAAAAATACTAGAAAAAGATTTTGCAAGTTACATTGACACAACTTGAGCACAGGAAGACTACCCTAGTGCGCTTAACCTACACAATTCTTACCTGACTTCCGCAAAATCCAATACAACCAATTCTAGACTGAAAATTGAGTAACCAAATTAACCTATATTTAAAATCAATCACATCAAATAACATGTTGATTCAAAACTCAATGTATTATGAATAAAAATATATATAAAAAAAGTAAGGGTCACTACATACTTGTTCCCAACAATGTTACCAAGTTCAAATTCATTAATTTAACACCTTAGGTCCCAATTTACCCACGTGGTTCAATATTTATCACTTTCTCACATTATATAAGCATGCAGATATATACAAATTTATCATCTCAACCAACAATCCTACAACATGGCTATAATCAAACCTACATGTTCTCATAGCTCTTACTCAAAACCTAAAATAAAATATCATGAACTCCCTACCTCAACCCAAATGAAAAAGTAAAAGAAAGGTTAAAAGGGACGATAATGATGCCAGGGAAGGAAGAATCACAAAAATCAACACTCTGAATTGGAACCAAAATCCACTTATAGAGCAACCTCCTGAGTTTGTTATTCAGAGGGAGTTTGGGTTAGTGTGCAGACTTGAGAAATCTTTGTATGGTTTAAAACAGTCTCTTATAAGGCATGGTTGGAAAGATTTAGTATCGTGGCTATTAAATTTGGTTTTACTTGATGTAGTGTGGACCGTTCTGTATTCTATTGACAATCCACAAATATAGTTCCTAATATATGTAGGTGGCATTACTTTTACCAAAGATGATACACAAAGGATCACCAATTTGAAATCATTTATTCAAAGTAAGTTTAGCACTAAAGGCTTGGGATCATTGAAGTATTTTTTGAATACTAAAGTAGTCCAATCGCATAAAGGTATTGCTCTCTCATAGAAAAAATATGTTCTAAATTTGCTGTCTGAGATAGGTATCCTAAATTCTAAACCTATAGACAATTATGTGGATCCCTATACGTAACTAATTGCAGATGAGGCTAACTTATTGAAAAATTCTAATCAGTATAAAAAATTGGTTAGAAAATTGAATTGCTTGACACGATGAGACCAAACATTTCATTCCATCTATCTATAATACTAAAACAATGTTTTTTCACTATTCTCTTCTCCTTCACTCCAATCCTAGGTAGCATGCCTTTTTGATTTCTATTCCACTTTTCCTTTTTTTTTTTATAGAATTTTGAATTATTTTTTAATTTCTTTCCTTACCTCTTCTTCTCTTCTCTTTTTTCATTTACAAAACCTTTGTTTCTTTGTCCCACATCGCTAAAAGACTATGTAACTTTACTGTTTTTTTTGGCCTATAAAAGTATTAAAGTTGTGGCATGTGATTTTAATAAATGTAAATCAACTCATGAGTTCTTAAAAGGGACCTACTCGGTTGGGTTCTACCTATAGTATTAAAATAATGTATTTTCTCTCTTCTCTTTTTCTTCACTTCAATCCTAGATGGCAAGCTTCTTTGATCTCCATTCTACTTTTACTTTTTTTTAAATAGAATTTTGAATTATTTTTTAATCCATTTCCTTCCCTCTTCTTCTATTCTCTTTTCTCATTCACAAAATCTTTGTTTCTTTGTCCCACATCGCTAAAAGACTATAACTTTACTTTTTTTTTTCCTATAAAAGTTCTAGAGTTACAGTATGTGATTTTAATAAATGCAAATTAACTCATGGGTTTTGAAAATGGACCCACTTATTGGGTTTTGACAAGGGATCCGCTTACTTAAAATTTCATATTATTGAATTGAGGGGTTCCAAAGAGGATCCACTTGCTTATAAATTTATTATAATTGTAAAATTTATATATTTCAAATATATTAGTAATTAAATTAAAAATACAGATAAAAATAGAATTAAATTAAAAAACACAAATAGAAATAATTTAAATAATATTAAAATATTTCTCTCATAACAACTCTTTATATTTTAAAAATTTTAAACATACAAAAAAAAAATAATGAACAATAATTTGGTTCGAGAGTAGTTATTTTTTTAATTTTAATTTTAATTTAAATTAGTCACATTGACCATATTTATTTTATTTTATAAAGTACATATGATTAATAATAATATTTTTATTTAAGTTATTTTTATAGAATTAATTAAAAATTTATTATCAAGTCCTGTGTAGTACACTCTATATTCATCATTTTACTTTTTTTTTTTATTTTTATTCTTACAAATCTTTGAAAAGAATTAATCTTAGGGTTAATTGTTTTTCTAAATTCTAACTTTAAATTTAAATTGGTCAAGTTGACTATTTTTTTTTTTTGTAAAGTGTAACATGCGATTAATAATAATATTTTTAATTTAAGTTATTTTTATTAAATTAATAAAAAAATTATTACTAAATCTTATGCGACACTCTTCATATTCACTATTCTATTTATTTTTACAAAACTTTGAATCAAATACAATATTTTTTAAACTTTTTTATAGTTTTTGTTCTTATTCACAAAACCTTTATTTTTTGTCCAACATCAATTGGTGACTACAACTCTTTTTTTTTTTTTTTGGTTTATAAAACCACTATAATTGTGGCATGTGCTCTTTATCAATGTAAAGTGAACTCATAAATTTCTTAAATGAAACTTGCTATTTAATTAATTGTAGTTGTAAAATTTATTAAACAACTAATTCGGGTTAGAAAAATATTTAAAAATAATTTCATATTAATCAAATTTAAAAAATATAACTCCTCTTATAATAATTTTATATTTTAAATTTAAAAACATAAAAAAGCCAAAATATTATGTTAGCTTGGGAATTTTTTTTTTGAAAATTTTCTAATTTTAAATTTAAATTGGCCATATCAATAATTTTTAACCGATTAATAATACTGAATATTTGAGTTATTTTTATAAATTTATATTATCTATCTATCTATCTATCTATCTATCTATCTATCAATTTATATAAAAAAGGATAGTTTTTGAAAATGTCATTCTCACAAACTAAAATCTAATGGTTAAGAATTATTTTTTCTTTCATTCAACGGTTAAGATCATTTTTATATTTTAACTTTTTGTTCAATTCTTATTTTAGTAGATCACACTACCGTCTATCTCACCAAATGGTTTGGATATTTTAAATTTCACCATATTTCAAGTGCGGAGATCATATACCAATCAAAACTGTCAAATTAAATTCTATCCAATTATGAATTTTAGGAAGTTGAACCTTCTAAATTAAAGCACTATAATTTGTGTTTTCTTTTATGGTGCTTATCAAAAATTAATCTGAGAAAGAGAGAGACTAAAATATATGTAGTAACTTCTAGAGCCTAAAATTTTGAAAACAAAATTAAAACCTATGGATTATCATTATTTTTTCGATTTGAACTTTTTGTTCAAAATTTCAATTATATAGGAAATTTAATACTAATTTTATTCAAAGTATTGTAGGCATATGTTATTACTAGTATGAGTATATTAGTTATTCCAAGAATTACCTTGTCACGCCCCAGATCTCGTGACCCGAGGGGTGAGTGATAAACACACATAACATGTACTAATATAACAATCCCATGATTAGAGCAATACAAAAACCTCTAGGTGAGCCCAGAACATATGATGAGATAACATAAATTTTACCTTGGCTATAGTCAAGTCACAAACTTCCAGCATTCCTCCTATTAGTACATAACTTAGGCCTTAGGCCCCTTACAACCAAATCGAATAAGTCCTCAATGTACAATATTACAATTTCAAATAAAAACAAAACTAAGTAACCAAAAGTTTTGCTAAGTTTAGAAGGGCTCATGCATAAGCACTCCTAATTCAACCCCATCAGCCCACTTGATTGATATGACCTATTCCTGCATCAAAATCTGTAGGGACGTGAGCACGGGTCCACTTGTGCCCACGATGCCTCAAACAAACATATATGATATGTAATCAACAGATGCATGCCAATGTACATATATGCATAGATACACCCACATCTTTCTATGTGCCATAACAATTCATTAATATCAATTAGTTTTCAACTTATGTAAGTATTCATTGTCATTCAATAACATCATAGTGTTGTATTCAATTCCAATTATTCTTCATTATAAGATTTCCTAAGTTTATATCCAATCACATTCCATATCACATTATCGCATATTCAACATATATTGTATTATCACATATTCAACATTCAATCACACAACCATATCCACATTAGCACCTATTCATTATTCCATCACATTGCCATATCCACATTTTCACTTATTCGTCATTCGATCACATTGCCATAATCACACAAGTCATCAGGGGTTGGGTGCATTCACAATATCGTCTTTTATGGGCCAATACCCAACAGAAACGATAAATCGACGTCATCGTTTAGGATCGCAGTCCAGGGCCACGAGGAGCCAAAACACACACAATGTTGTGGGCTACTAACCCACTGGCATTGACACCGAATCCTACGCAGGTTCTGGGTCTTTCAACCTAAGGGTAATCTCAAGACTCTTCCTATTTTCGCACCCCACCACGGCCCCCGGTACACAACTAATCATTCATCACATTCAATACTCTTTAATCACAATTCATATTCATCACCATAAACTTTTCAACACACATAAGCACATTCCATTTCATCATGGAACACAACTCATTTCATCTCTTCATTTCATTTAATCTAAGACTCATTTAATTTCTATCACTTATTAACAAAAGTTCACATTTCAATTCTTTCAATCATATATTCACTTTTCGGTTCATCCCAAGATTCATCACATATCAACATTGATAAAAAATCTTATTAAACATTCAACATTTATCGTCATTATAAATTTGAGTCTCTTTGTCAATTCACATTTTATTTAATCAATCACATGTTCTTGTACATCATCATTTAGTTTACATCAAGATATAATCATAATTCTACTCGATTAAGACTCTTATCTCAAAGTAATCTTCCAATTCATTTCATTCAAGGCAATACTCATTTACCATTACAAGTTAAATCCCATTAGCTTAAGATAACAAATCCTTAATCACTTTTTAGAACACATTTCCCTCTTTAAATCCATGCAATTAATCAAATAAAAGTTTCATGTGAAAACATGTTACTAAAATCTTTCATAAACCTAAGGTAGAAGGTCAAAGTAAACAAAGTCAAGAATCGGACCTAGGCTCGGTGGGCACCCAAGCTGGCACTCAGTCGTGCGGCCAAGGGCTTGTGCGCCCACGCCTTGTGTGCCCAAGGAGGCTAGACACCCATGTCTTGGGTGCCCAAGGGGCTGGGTGTCCAATTGTGTCTCTTTGATGTGCCCACAGCTTAGTCCAAGTTACGGGTTTCACGCTCTGTTTTTTGCTTTTTTGATTTTCATACTTGGAACCTCAAATTGACCAACTTTAAGTTAAAATACCTAAAGTTTCATGTTCATAACACCTCCACAAGTCTTATAAGCATTAAAGGAAACCAACCATTTGAGTCTTCATTGAATATGGGCCAAGTTATGGATCAAACATCCTTATCTCTCTCTCTACCTATACATGTCTGTATAACCCTCATTTTCTTCCATAAATGAAATCAAATCTTGCAATAGTTACCCAAATATTGTTCTAGATCTTGTTATGCATCATATATGTAAGAATAAGTGATTACATTTGAAAAGTGTAATTACAAACTCCACATTTTGATACTCATTAAAGCATTTAAGTAGTTAACTTTGGAGTTTTATCATTATTTTATTACTTATAGTGTTTATTTTCTTAATTATAGGAAAAAGGGCAAAATAATTGAGATTAGCAGAGATTAAAGTGGCTGCTAAGGAGAAAAAATGGTCCAAAGTTTAAGATGGTTGAAGTGGTGTGTAGCAGAAGTTTCAGCTTGACACCTTGTCAGTATTTTGACCATATCTTTTCATGTTTTAGCCGAAACCTGAATCCATCATCTTCAACGTCAAAATCGCATTGGAAGTTGAGGACAAAAAGTTGTCAGAAGCAGCAAACGAGAAGCAGAATTTGAAGAACAAAGTTTCTGTGGTCCAGACCCCCTGCCAGACGGTCCAGACCATAGTGTGTTATGCACGTGTGGCTTAATTCCGTCTTTTAGGGTTTTCTTTGCAACTTCTTTATAACCTCTACTACATGGCCGACCTAAGGGGAGCCCTAGTTTAGTTTTACATACTTTAGGACCTACTTACATATTCTCAGTATACTTTAGAGAGTTTAGAGAGATTTTATTATTGTTCGTGGATGTTTTTACGTGTTTTCAAAGCCGTCATTACGTTCGTTTCAGCAGTTGTCATTCAGATTTCTATTTCAAAGTTTCTTTCAAAGTATGTTGTATTTCGTTTCTTTGATTAATGATATTGTTTGGATGTTTTATTTAATAGATCAAATGAATGTGCATGTTTAGCTTTGTTTCTTTGCTTAATAATATTGTTTCATTGCTTGATTATTTAAATCTATTAAATATGTGTTTGATGATTGTTTTTGTTTCATTTAAAATCATGCTAGCATAGACACCCTAATTCTTAATTCAACAAATCAAGGAAGGGTGGGTTACTCTAATCTATGGGATGTGTGTAGACCCTTCGCATGGTTTGCGAAAACTTGTGCGTAGGGGTCTACAACTCTTAAACCTAATTCATTTCGTTTCAAAAGTTTTCGAAAACAAAAACCTTTGACTATATACTCTGTAATCACTGGTAAAGGTTTTCGATTAAAACTTTCTCAATATTTTTGAACAAATTGAAAGATTAGATTTTGAATTCAAATCTGATTTGGTTTAATTCAGAAGCTTTTGAAAACAAAAACCTTTGACTATATTTTCTGTAATCACTGGTAAATGTTTTCGATTAAAACTTTCTCAATATTCTTGAATAAACTGAAAAATTGAATTTGAATCCGAAATTGAATGGGTTTGTTTGAAAAGCTTTCGAACACAAAAGTTTTTGACTATATTCTCTGTAATCACTAGTGAAAATTTTTTATTAGAACTTTCTTAACAATTTTTAAACAAACCCTAACTTAGGTTTAAACCCAAGTATTACCACACATCCCATAGTGAAGACGTAAACTACCCAGAATTGAAAGTTGGATCAAGAACTTCTTAAATCTTATTATTGTCATTTGAATTGCTTTCGATTGAATTAATTGAATTGCTTACTTCAGAATTTTTAGGTTAAATTATTTTCGTGCACGTTTGATTTAGAAAGAATTCATTTTAGTTAATATTTAATTTCTTGAAATTTAAAATCAGATTTTACTTGCTGAAATTTTGTTATTAAGTTGTTTTTAGTTTAAACTTTACACTTGCAAAATCCTAGAATTTAGTTAATTGATTTTTAAACTTAGTTTACATTCAAACTTAGGAACCAAACTTAAACCTAGAAACTGAAAAACATAGGCTTCCTGTGAATTCGGTCTCAGACTCACTGAGTTAAAACTACACTGCACACCCTTGCACTTGGGGGTTAGTTTAGACGCACTATCTAGAAGTGGTCAATGAGTATAAAATCCCTACCTCAAACCAAATAGAGATGAAGAACAAGAGGTGGTGTCTTTCCGGTTTCAAGCTCCCAACTTTGATTGGTTTGATCTCCTCTCCCATTTGATCTAAATGATAAACGAATTGCATAGATGGGTTCCTTGAGTGTTCAATTGCATATTCACAAAGTTAATTAGATTCTAATCAAGGCTAGAAAGACTTACCATTCAAACCCTCACTTGGTTCTCTTGTTTCTTCTTCCTTCTTCCTCTCCCGGTCTCCCTATCTTCCAATCAACATTTCTCTCTCTTTTCCATCACACACATATATATATTTACCACTTATTGCTAATATTTTAATGGTTCTATAGTAGATTCCAGATCCTTCCATCCCCATAGCAAAGATATAGGTATATAAGTTTAAGGCTTGATTGCACAAGTCAAAATACATCACATCTGTCACTTCTGCAATAGCTCGGGTGCCCCAGACCTTCTCAGTCATGAGCCCAAACTCTTGGGCGCTCAAGGGCTTGGGCGCCCATGTTTCGTGCGCCCAAGGTGCCCCCCTCTTCTGCACTTGTGCTAAAATACCAACTCTCACATGTTTGGCTCATCCTTCTCAAAGTTCCCAACTCTAAAGTACAATTAATAATGAATACCACTTAATCAACATACTATTACCTCAAAATATTTAAATAGCCATCTATTTACATTCATATAAAAGTTCGGGATATTACACACCTTGTACTAATCATTAGGATGTAATTGTCCAAATCTTAAGATATTTGAAGAAGGTACTCAGAAATGACTTGTTATATCATGATAATTGACATACCCTAGTAAAGGGAAACACATATGCAAATTGAGCAGAATCTCTATCAAACATAGACTCTAACATTGGTTATTACATCTCTAGTAAAGGTAATATGGTGTCATGAAAAAAATAAGAAACAAACAGTTGTACTAAGAAGAGTAAAAAACAAATTGTTGTACTAAGATTAGATGTACAATAAAATATATAGTCATGACTCATATCTCATATGAGTTAATTTGCATGTTGAATATACTAATAGAATTAGGAGTTCAAAACTCGCAAGTTATGGATGTGATAATCAGGTTATGCTTCATATTTTTTCTAATCTAGTATTCCATGAGAAGGATAAGTATATTAAGATAGACTTTTATTTTGTCAAAGAGAAAATAATATAAAACATCATTAAAACTAATTATGTCAAGTCTGAGACCAATTTGCTGATTCATTTGTTAAAACCCTTGAAAAATCTTAAGTGAAATATACTTGTACCAAACTTAAAATGTATGATATATATATATATATCTTAACTTGAAAAAGAATGTTAAAATATTATAAATATAGTGTGATTGATCCTTTTTTAATAATATAAGACATCAAATTAGAAGATTTAATTTGATTAGGGATAATATGCAGTAAAACTGTTTCTTTCTTGGTCAAAATTGCATGTCAAAAGTTCTCCACCTATCCATGAAATTAACTGAATACAGTTGAATGCCATTTAGCTATCCAACACACAATCTTTTGTGCGCGTGAGTAACGAAAAGCACCCAGCACCTGTTAATCAGCTTCATTACTTTTGAATATTTTATATACAAGATAGGATCTTGATGAATTGGAAAACCACTCTTTGTTAGGTGTAAAAAGCAAAGTGTGAAAGTCAAATAAATATCCCTTTTGTTTGACCTTAACATTAATTCAACAGTAGCTAATTTTCCACACTGGCTACTGTGGAGCTAGCTCATTTAATGCAACCCACAAAGTGAAAAAACAAGTGAATCTGATCTTTCCAGCTTTGAGGAGTTTGTCTCATTGTGAAAGGGAGTTTGCAGTAAAGCACATCTCCCTTCCTCACATGGAGCCCAAGACAATAGCCACTCAAGATGTGATCTCCCAAAAGGACAAGCAACAATAATAATTCTTGGGCCTCACCGGTCCAGCAATACCGTATAATAAGCCAACGCGAGGAATTAAGGTGGGAAGCAACTATAAAATCATACTTACAAAAGGGTGGAGGCAGGGTCTGCCCCAACCCACAAGGACTCCAACCTTAAGTCCCTTTTGTTCCCTCACTAAAAATGAAGGTGGGTCCCAGGATGAGCAAAGAAAATGAGACTTCCCATGTTGGAAAAAAAAAAAAAAAGAAAAGAGAGAGAGAGAGAGAGAAGAAAAAAAAGGGAAAGCCCTAAGCAATTGCCACTGGACAATCTTAATCGTTGATGTATTTTGATCCCATGAACAAGAATGCCTGAGATTGTACTGTTGTAATTGCAAGGTTATGTGATGCATAAAAATTGTAGTGCTAGAGTTCCGTTTCTTTTTATATAAAATATTTTTGAGAAAAATATATTTATAAAATATTTTAAAAAAAATGAGTAAAAGTACCATAATCTTGATAGCGTTGAAATCTAAGAAAAATAAAAGAAACTAAAAGAAAATTGTCTGACATTTCTACACAAAATAAAGAAAAAAATATTCTAAAAAAGAATAAACTAAAATAAAAAAATTGGTAAGTATCCAAAATCAAAATAGAAAATATTTATTATAAAATTCTATTTATATCTTCTGCCTGTATGTATTTGTAGCAAACAAGCAGTCGTTAAAATTTCAAAAGACAAGAAATTACACCCTGATTGTATCATACTGGTGGATATGCTACTATTAAAAACAGCTAGACTTTACTTTGTAAAGTCTAGCTATCCAAGAAGCTAATTTATGTGACAGAATGGTTGGAGCACCGTGAGAGCTTTCAGAAAGGTCTTTTCAGATAGATAGTATGCATTAGGGTTTAAGATACACATCAACAATTAATTTTTCAATACTGCTGCACTCCTGTGAAGAAAAAGGTCTCACATTTAATAGCAATCTAGACTTCTTTCAGGGAAAAACAATCAAACCTGGAATAAAAGTGGTCTTTATGGGGGTGGAACTGAGCAGGAATTATGCTACCAACCCCATATTAAAGGACCATGTGAGTACATAATGACCACAGAAGAGCAAGAAATTGGTGGTAAAAGAGACTGTAATTTTCCCATCAAAATTCAGAAGACAGTAAATCTGGGTAAAGGACAAGAGAGCAGAATCCTCAGGATTATCTTTGAGCAGAAAATTCAACTCCAGTTGGCTTTCTCTGCAATTTCTAACTAGGAATAATGTTAACAAAGGTTGGTCTTTTTTCTTTCTTTTTTTTTTTTTTTAATTCCTGTATTTAGGCTTTCTCAGCCTTCTGTTTACTTGACAAGACAGAGAATTAATGTAGGGAAAGATAAAATAAGGATAGTGAAGGGGGTCCTTTTCTAGGCTATTTAAGAACCAGGTCATATATTCTCAGTGGCATATAGCCTGTGTTGCCTCCGTCTGCACTTACATTGAAAGCTGCTTTCTAATTAATGACAAAATGCAGAGTAGTAAAGATGATTGTTGTATCTTCAGCAGCCCAATGACCAAGTGAGAGCAATCCTGTCCTTTCAAATTCAGGGAACTTGCGTTTTTTTTTTTTTATCTGTTAGGAAGTCTTTTTTAATTACAATTCTATCCAAGCCACATCATCCTGATTTCAGTCTCTCATATTATTTTACTGCTCTAATAGTATTTTACTTGTTAGACAGGTTTTCTCTTTCTTTGACAGCTTCTTCTAGCTGTATTCTGATGATGTGAAGAGTCAGAGAGAATTAATGGCCATTTAGATATCCAGGTGGTGAAGATTGATCTAATCCAGCTATTAATTAAAAGGAAATAAAGAAAGAAGGAAAATATTTGTGGGTTTTTGTCTTGTGTAGCTTTCAATGGTACAAAAATAATTTTTATCTCTTCTCGGAAGCATAAAAGACCTAATTAATTCCAGTTCTTGGTTTCTATTTAAGAAACTCCTAGTTCTGCCTTTTGGTTGATTCCTCCTTCTCCTCCTTCTTCTTCTCTATATAGTATGGATTCTTCCCATAAATTTGGAGTTGCAGAAGAATGTAACAGCAGTGAATCTGGATGGACAATGTATATTGGCTCCCCCATAAACGGTGGTACTGATGATGATGATGATGGTGGTGGTGATGATCATGAAAGCAACAATAGTGATGATGGTGATGGTGACCACTTTGTCAAAGCTGAAGATGAGAGTGATGATTCTATGGCCTCTGATGCTTCTTCTGGCCCGAGTCACCGAGGTCGACCTTCGTGGGAGGAAAATAGAGTGGACAAGAATGGTGGGAAGAATTGCTCAGAAAAGAAAGCTAAAAATATTAATCCAGTGGAGAAGAGTGGATGTGGAAGGAAAAGGAAGAGAAGAATAAGAAGGAAGGATCTGCGTTTAATTCAAAGGAAGGCGAAAAGGTAAGGAAAAACAATAGTTGGTTTGGCAAAAAAAAGTGAATCTCTCTCATTCTCTTTCTCTCCCCTCTATCTTTTTGTTTTTGTTTTTGGTTGTTTGCATACCTGGTGGCGGTATGAGCTGAAAATGTTCATAGCAAGATGAGAACACCAGCCATGTTTTTGACTATGTGATGTAGTTTGAGTTTTCCAATGTATGAGTTGGATCAAGTGATATATATAGCAATAGCAGTTGTTAGCCTGCAAATACTAAGTTTGTGACAATGTCCACTAAACAGATTATACTATGTTTTGTGGGAGAGAGAGAAATCAGAGAGGGAGATCCATTACGGTATACTGCAGGTTTGATGCAAAGTCTGTATGCGGCTATGAATTTTCGGCATATATAATAGACGCGGAACAACAAAGGTTCATAATCTATCAAAAAGCTTAAATAACTAGCAATTTTTTGCCACAGCATAGCCTTGATCACGGTTTGAAGAAGCAACTAAATCTAATTATGAATAGAGATATTTCAACTTTATGGAATCATAGGTTGCACATATAAGTAAACATAGGGTGAGTTTTGACGCTACTTTAATGTTAATGCCTTTGAGTTCAATATTCAAAGATAATTTCTTTCAATTATAAGAGTATGACCGCATATAGCCCCTCTCAAACCCTACACGTATACGTGGAGTAATTAGGGCGGCATATATTGAACACAGCATATAAAAGCTAAAGCTGGAGTTATTTTCAAGAGCAGATATATAAAAGATAAAAGAGTTATTTTTAATAGTAAGTGGGGTAAATAATTTTTAAATTACTTACATTTTTCACTAGGTAGGTTACGCTATGGAAAAGTGCAGTTGTGAACCAAACTCCTCAATAATGAAGCAGTGAAGGAAGATAGGGGCTTCAACCTCAGGGAGCTCAATGCATTTCTTCACTGTTGTGTCCATGGTTTGGAGTTTAATTTGTAGCATTATTGAAAGCAAATAACATTGATGATAACTTACTCCAAATTAATTGGTGTTCCCTCCCTTGAGTGGAATAAGGAAAATTATACGCAAACATACTTTATATATATATATATATGCACATTTATCGTTTTGAATTTATGAGTCACACTGCATGTTGGGTGTTTTGGCTTGGATGACTAAAAGCATCACTAAAGATGTTTGGTTCACCGGTTAGAGTAATAAACACATATTACATCTAAAATGAACTTTATGAGGGACATATTTCTCCCTCATACATTAATTATTCAAATTTATTCATGAACAGTCCATTTCAGGAATTAACTAGAGCTTTCATAATTAAGAAACTCACTCTACGTGGAAACTATATATCCTAGATCAATTAAGCTATTTATTAAAAAAGCCAACATACTTTCTAGCAGTGACAAAGATACATACATTTGGAATGTGCAAAATGTATTACCCACTTTGTTTGCGTGGACAAGAAGCTACTATTAGACAAGAGACATGGCCTTTTCGAGACAGCCTGTCAGGACTACACGAGTAAAGAATCCGCTTGCTCTGCTGAACCATGCATGGCTGGTCCTCATTTTGCTTCCCAATCTCTCCAGAGGTTACTTTTTAGCTCACTCAGAGGTAGTAGTTTCAAAAGGGGGAAGTGATTTCAATGTCATTTATGTGATATTGAGGCTGGGGTAGATGCATTCATTCATTTTTAATTTAAAAAATATAAATATATTTAGACCTTTAAATTTTAATTCAACCCATGAATGCTATAATCCAAACGATATCAACCCTCTATTAATTAGGCATGTGCTTTGGATACATGTGATGCAATGAAGAGGGGCAGCACATCGCACTTCTTGTGGGCTCCACTTAATTTTCCTTGACGGCCTTTAAACGAATCAAGCTAGTGCTATGACTTGAATCACGTTGGTTTATTTAGGGGTTGTTTGAAAAGTTAAATTAAAAAAAAAAAAAAAAGTATAATGCATTAATCATTTCTTGATGTTTTAAAAGGTCCAATTAAAATTTATTGTTAGAATCCATTGAAATAGGGTTGAATAATTTGTTCAACGATTTTTTGATTAGAATGAAATTAATGATTCATTCTAACGGTTTTTGTCAGAAAAATTATAAAAAAAGTTAACAAAAAGTTATATAAGTTGGCAAAAGTTTGTAAATTTTAGAATTTTAAAATAAATATACGAAAAACAAAAATTACTAAAAATTTTTAGAAGTTCGTAATTTTTTATACTTTTTTTATAAACTTTAACCATTCAAACAGGGTCTAGAAGCTCATTTCAATTCATCTCGATACAAAATAAAGGTAACACTACAAAAAATCACACAATTACCGACCAAAAATTTGGTCGCTAAAGGGTATAATTTAGTCGGCGAAACATTTCCCAACCAAATTTATTTGGTCGGTATTTGGTCTGCGAAGGCTCTTCGGGGAAACTTTTCCCGACCAAAAATCATTTGGTCGACAAATGTAAAACCATTCCCAACTAATTGGTCGGAAAAGAATTTTTAATGGGAAAAAATATAAATCTTTTTGCCGACCAATTGGTCGGCAATTCTTCACTTTTCCTGACCAATTGGTCGCCAATTGTACATTTTTCCCGACCAATTGGTCGGCAAAACGTTTAGAATTAAAAATTTAAATTAATTTAAAAAAAAAATTTTAATGTGGTGCCACGTGACATTATTTGTTGACATGTCATCATGTCACATGGCACCTTGGTGTTGTGTCACGTGTCGATCTATGATTGTGCCACGTGTCGATCTATATTATGCCACGTGTCGTCTCTATATTTTTGAGATTTTTTTGTTGTTGTTGGTGAGACTCAAACTTATGCGCCTCTCTTTGGAAGCTGGCGTGTTTGGGCCACTAGACCAAGCTTCATTTGTGTATATATTTTACATATTTAATATATATTAAAAATTTTAACACTTTTGCCGACCAATTGGTCGGGAAAAAGTTCCTTTAAATTTTTATTTAATATTTTAACTTTCTTTATAATAATTTTTTACACTTTTCCCAACCAATGGTCGGGAAAAGTTCCCTTAATTTTATTATTTTTATTTAATTATTTTAACTTTCTTTGTAATAATATTTTTACACTTTTGCCGACCAATTGGTTGGGAAAAGTTCCTTAAATTTTTATTATTTTTATTTAATTTTTTTAACTTTCTTTGTAATAAATTTTTACACTTTTCCCGACCAATTGGTCGGAAAAAGTTCCCTTAAATGTTTATTATTTTTTATTTAATTATTTTAACTTCTTGTAATAATTTTTTTACACTTTTGCCGACCAATTGGCAGGAAAGTTCCTTTAAATTTTATTATTTTATTTAATTATTTTAACTTTCTTTGTAATAAATTTTTTACACTTTTCCCGACCAATGGTCGGAAAAAAGTTCCCTTAAATTTTTATTATTTTATTTAATTATTTTTACTCTCTTTGTAATAATTTTTTTACACTTTTCCCGACCAATTGGTCGGGAAAAGTTCACCTTTAGCGACCAAATTTATATTTGGTCCGGAAAAGTTACCCTTTAGCGACCAATTAATCAGGAAAAATTATCCTTTGGCGCTAACATTTTTTTGGTCAGGGAGAAGTGACTATTAGCGACTAAATTTATATTTGGTCGGGAAAAGTCACCTTTATCGACCAAATTTATATTTGTCAGGAAAAATGGTCGCCGAAAGTGTAATTTGTTGTTGTGTAAGGTTGGACATAAGTTTGAGGATGTTAGTTTTTTGAGCCCGATCATCTAGAGCTTGATCCAATAAGTTCAAGTATATTCTAATACAGTACCAAAAAGTTGAGCTATATATTAAGCACTAACTTGTGATATTATTAAAATGAGAAATGAAAACGTGAAGTTTGAAGGCACATATATGCTTAACATCGTTATAAATCTGACTTAGGAAATGAGCAAGTTTGAGCATATATGTATGCTTCATATGGTTATAAATCTAGCTTAAACAATTCAGTACTACTCGGCTAATCTTAATATTGAAAAAACTACAATTATGGATATCAATGGAAGTACAATATTATATAAAAAGTTAGAACGCATCGATTTAATAAAGAAATCTTATATTAATATCTAGGTAAAATGTTGAGTCTCTTACGAGACTACCTCAAAAAATAATCAACCATTGAAATAAATGATTGCAGGAGTTTTATCGAATAGTACAGACTCAAATTATCCTAAAACTATCTTCCTCTTTTCCCCTAGACCCTTCGATTCACCGATGCCTGTGGTCTGCCTCCATTCTTCAATCTAAAAAGAATGCACCAAGTGCTGAACAGTACCTCCTAGTACCTAGAGGCGTTCAAAGTCAACCTTCTTGAATGATGGAATGGTTTGGTTGATGTTCTTAATAGTAAAAACTTGCACCTTATGTATATCTTTAATCATTTTTTATCAACATAGCTTTGTATTTTAATCTCCATACAAAATAACACTTTTAGCGATCACTTTCTCGATTAAATATAAATTTGATCGCTAAAGGGTGACTTTTTCTGATCATGGCCGCTAATAGTGACTTTTTTCCGAGCAAATAAAAGTTAGTCGTCAAAGAGTAACTTTTTCCGACCAATTGGTCACTAAAAAATTATTCTTTAGCAACCGAAATTAATTCGCTCGCTAAAAGGTTACTTTCCTCGAAAAATCTTAAATAAAAAATCATGCGATATTTATTACCTTTGCCAACCATTGGTTGGTAAAGGTGTCACTTTTAGCTACTAATTAATCGCTAAAAAATTATTCATGACCTAATTATTTTGATCGCTATATGATTACTTTCCCCGATCAATTGATCGTTAAAAATTTTTAAAAAAATGATAATATATTATTATGAACTAACTTAAAAATATTAATAATATATTTATTACCTTTGTCGACCAATTCATAGGTAAAGGTGACACTTTTGATTACCAATTGGTCGGTAAAAGTAATAAAATTTATTGTAAAAAAATGAATAAATAAATAAAATAATTAAATTTTATTTCTTTCTCTATCTTTCTCTCAAACAAATTTGTTTATCTCTTTGTATGATTTAAATTAGATTTCATAAATTTTATTTAGCATTTATTTATTAATTTTAATTAATTTAATATTTTACAAAAATTTCAAAAATTATAATTATAGATTAATAAAAATGTTATTAGCTTAATGCTAAAACTAAATTTATCAAATCAAAATTAAATAACTTTAATGTATAATTAATTTTTTTTTCAAAGTAAATATGTTAGAGTTGCCTTATAGTTTGTATAACTTATAACTAAGTGAATGTCAAATATTTTAATATCTAATAATTATTAGTGTATATTTAATATTAATTATATTAACGTGACACTATTTTATATGTAGTTGGAAATGATAAAAATTTAAAAATAAAAATAATAAAAAAATATTTATTAATTTTGAGTAATTTCATTTCTTTGTTTTTTCAGAACTTATTTTCGAATATAATCACCTAAAACTTTTTTTATATTAAAAATAAATTCTTAAAATAGTTTTCAAAAAATTTGTTTTTAAAAATAATGTTCTAAAACTAAAACTAAATGCGACCAAATTATTTTTAGAAATATAAATACAGAATGAAGAAAAATATATATAATGATTCATGATATAATTAAATTGAAAACAAGTATTAATTAGGTGCTATACACAAAGATTAAAAAAAATAAAAAAAAGATTTAAAATTATTTTTAGTTAAATATAATAGTTATTCATAAATTATTTACTAAATATTTGTATAGTTCTATATATTGTTTATGATCTCAAATTATTGAAACAAAAGTTAAAATAATTAAATAAAAATAATAAATATTTTATCACTTTTGCAGACCAATTATCGCCAAAAGTGTTAAAAATTATAACAAAAAGTTAAAATAATAAATAAAATAATAAAATTTTTATCACTTTTTGCGACCAATTAGTCGTTATAAGGCACTTTTGCTAACGAATTGGTCGCCAAAAGTGATAAAAATTTGTTTATATGTATATAAATATGTAAAATATATATACAAATAATAGACTGGTCTAGTGGCCAACCACACCAACTTCAAAGGAATGGAATGAATTCGATTCTCAACAACAACAACAAAAAATCTAAAAAATATAAAATCAACACGTGGTGTGATAATAGATTGACACGTGGCATAAGACAAGTTGTCATGTGGCATTATGATTGGTCACCAAATGAGGTCACCAAATGATGCCACCTGACACCACATTTGAATTTTTTTTTTTCAAATTATTTTAAATTTCTAATTTTAACCCTTTGGCTGACTAATTGGTTACTAAAACCAATCATTTGGCAATCAAAATTTGGTTGCTAAAGGGTAAACCTTTCCCAACCAATATATGTTGGTCGTTAAAGGTCTACCTTTTAGCGACTAAAGGTTAGTCAACAAAGATCATACTTTTACCGACCAAATGTATTTTTGGTTGCCAATACCTTCTACAACTAGCCTTTGCCAACCAACTGGCAATCAAATTATGGTTGGTCGGTAAAGCTTTAGCGACCAAAAAGTAACCTTTAGCAACTAGATTTTTGATTGCCAAAAATGTTTATTGTTGTAGTGATGAATATATGTTGTATGTGGGGGAGAAAAACTTTCAAGAATCCAATCTCCTATTCAAATTTGTATCCCTAGTCTAGTTCAATCTCTAAAGCCCTTTATATAAAATCCACTCTAATCTCTAAAGCCATGTTCCATGTATATAGGATCTTAGAGATAAGCATTGTCTCCTAAATTTGGAATATGCTATATAATACCTTAAATTTTGGATTTTGATAAATAAATTTTATTTTTCGGTGAATTTAATTTTTAATTTCTAAAATAAATTAAAATTTCAATTAATCTATCATATATTAAAATTTTATATACTAAAATTTATTTGGAATATTGAGACCTACTGCAAAATGTTTTGGAGCCAAACCTGTCACACCCTGAATTTCGTAACCCTAGTTATGAACCTTAATTACATGCAATTAACAATAACTAACCATAAAACTCAATCAGAGCCATACAACCACCCTAGAGTAGGCGTCTAAATAAAATAATAATACATAACAAAAGTATCAGTCTTAACTGAGTAATAGTGCTCCAACACAATATTAGAATAATACTCAAAATAGTATCCAAACTCTACAGACTTATGCGATCATATCATTTAGATAACATTTAATTTAGTACAATAAAATTTCTTAAAATACAGAAATAGTAACACAAAGCATCATCAATACTGGGCCTCTACTCCTACAACACAATCTGTGGGGACATGAGTACTAAATTCACGTATGGTCATGAAAGCACAATATACCATCAACATCTTTATCACAACTCATTTCATTTTCCAATGTCTATCCATTATCAATTATTCTGTCAAACCAAGATAGGTGATAATTACCCCAACATTTTAAGCCGTTAATTTCATAAGTTATTTAGCCTTATCAATAACATTCTACCAACCTAACCAGTATTCATCATTTGATAATCCGATCACACAATGTTATTTAGAAAGTGCCTCTTATACTCACTACACATTTATCTTTGAAAATTTTCAAGAGATTTCGTTAATTTATTATTGACAACAAAACTGGATCAAAATAATTAGTTATCAGATCCCACACTTACCTTTTTATTCCACTTTACCAAGATAATAGGATTGTTGTATCTAGCATGTGGAATTTGGGTTCCTATTGTATTTGTGAGTTGAGATTATATTAAACTGTTGAGTCTTGTTGACTTATGATTTTGATATCTAGTTAGTGGTGTTGACTTGGTTTTGATTTTATGCCGAGATGTATTATTAAATAGAGGGTATACGTACTTATGTGTTGAAAGCTACTAGACCCGCACGAGTGTTGATTATCATTTCTAGTAGGCTAATAAGCTATAAAGTAATCTAGATGCCTATGATGACATAGTGGTTTTCTTTAGCTGCAGTCAAAGATGCAAATGCATGTGATAGCATAGTTTCCATGGCGTAGCCTAGATACAGACACTGTTGTGACAGTGTAATTAGGACTGGGCATTATGGCGATAGGCCATTCTTGTAGAGTACCTACCCATTTGTGTTAGCTGTTGTATTTGTATAAGTTACGTGCTTCTGAATGTTCGTTAAGGTGGATGCGTTGTGATGTTGAGTGGAGATGTAAGAGGTTAAATTGCTGCTAAATATAGTATAATGTTGTAACTATGATGATGGTGATGATAGGATGGATGATATGTTGATAGAAGATTTGTTAATATTTGTAAAACTTCCACTTGATGATATCAAGTTGCAACATGATTAGTTTAATGTTTAACTAAATTATTTTATAGTTATACTAGATGGTTGAGATGCATGATCATGTATAGTGATATGATAGGAGATGTTATATATGCTTAGATATCGTAGTGGGCACATGTGGATTCATACTCACTCTCTTACAAATTTGTGTGCAGGTTTTGAGGCACAGCTGCCTGCTGAATTGACTGATCGAGAGATATAGTTTTCCCTTATTTTAATTTTGATTATGAATATTATTTTATCTCTCGTGAGACAAATTATATATATACCATTGTTTTGCTTGGTTTATATTAGGTCAGGTCAAGTCATGTAATTTCTTTTGGAGCATTATACTCAATTAAGGCTGAGGTCTTATTTTATTATATTCCAGTCTTTATCTTTTGTCTCTAGTTTGCTTTAGTTGTATGGCTTTTATCAGGACATGGTTTTATGGTTTGAATGTATGGTTGCATGTATTTTAGCTCACGTCCCTGGGTCATGGAATTCATGTCATGACAGATTGGTATCAGATCCTAGGTTAGAATATCTAAGGGATAGTGGAGTCTTTTGTGAGTTGTGTATTATGTGATTTTATGTTTACATGCTTATATGTTTTGAATTTCTAGATTTTCTATTAACTCTGAAATGTTTCGAGAAGTTATCTTGGTTTTGATTATTGCTGTTTTCTTTGTTGTATTTTTAGAGGATATCACTATGTGTTATCCCACGTAATAGAGGCAGAGATCGGTGTAGAGAGCAAGGTCGAGGTCGAGGTTGTGGTAGTGGAGGTGTTGGTATATGTGATGTTCTAACTTAGGTGGTGACACCGAATCAGAGGTCCCACATTGGTCTTGGTTTGGGTAGTGAGATCCCAGGAGTAGCCACAAGTGGAAGTAACATAGTTAGGAATGCAGAGCAAACAACAGTTGAGGTTTTTTGCACAGTAGATGGTTATAACTATGGCCCTATTCATCGGTGGTATTAGGGCTGGGTAGTTTTCATCTACATTTGAGAGGCTTAAAGGTTGAAACCTCCTAGTTATAACAGTGTTGTTGATGTGTAGGTTGTTGTAGAATTTTTGGTTTATGAGCAGACCATTAAGGTTATGCTGGCGACAGAGAGTGGGATGAGGATATCTCTAACCAGATTTCAACTGACTGGTAGGACAATGAATTGGTGGAGTTCTATGGTCGAATTCAGTGCAATAGTGGGGCTTATATGGGATTTGTTTAAGGACCACTTCCTCTGAGAGTCGCTGAGAGACGGGAAAAAAGATGAGTTCATGATGTTGTAGCATGAGAGTTTGATGGCGTTTAAGTACAAGAGAAAAGAAGTAACGCCCCAGAGTTGATATCAATGGTGCATAACAAATATAGGAGATATGAGAGAGGTTTGAGGCCCACGATCAAGGGTAGAGTTATGGCAGTGAAGTTGGCAAATTTTGTGGTTCTCCTTGAACATGTTATAGTCGTTGAGAAGGACCTCAATGACACGAGGTTGCAATTAGAGAGCAGACGGGGTGGAGGTTCAACAACTCAATAGGTAAGTCACAATAAAAAGAGGTAAAGGGATAGTTCTGTGGGGTCCCAAGTTCAGCAATTATATTAGTAAGGAGGTTTTATTTTGGTGCATAAAGTGGTAACAGGGGGTGCCTCCTCTAAGGGTTTACACATGTTATCATTCTAATAGTTGGGCCATAAAACTTTTGAGTTCCTTTTGAAAGGCGCATTTGCTAGTTTTAGGTAGAGGGTAGAGATAAGGTCTTATTTGACCTGTAGCCAGCAAGGCCATATTCAGTGGTTTGCTTAAAGGTTGGGTGATAATGGTGTGGCACAAACTTAGCAATTTGTGTAAGAGAGTAGACCAATTAAGTCGATGTCTATTCAGATGCCTTTTTAGAGAGGGTTGCTCAAAATGGAGCACTGCAATTTCAAAGGGTCATGCAAAGTGGAGCCTAGTAGCATAGGGGTGTTCTTAGTGAGTCCCAGTAAGGGTAAAGGGGTGGTAGGCCGCATGTGTTGACATAGGGGTGGGTGTTTACTATTGTGTAACAAGAGGGACTAGTAGAGTTTGTAGTTATTGGAGGTATATCATTGTTTAATATTCTATTATTTTACTTTTGCTGCAATTGTTTCTTTGGAAATCTTTTTTGAGAGAGTTCCACAGTTCTGTTATTGTCCGGGTTATCTTGTGTGTGAGTTAGTGTTTAGGTTACAGAGGATGAGTTTGTCCTTGGAGGTGAATTGTGTTGTTTTTTCGGGTATTATAGGGTTCACCTAGGTGTTAGATGCGGTCCTGTGTTGGCATCCTCACATATATAATTAGGATTTTTAATTTTATTGTTGTTTCATTGTTACCTATTACTCCCCTAACACTACTAGAGATTGGGTGAATGGCGAATGGAAACCTCGGGCGACCGCTTTAAACGGTCGCTAGAAGAGTATTAGACCGCTTACGGCGGTCACTTAAACTGCTGTCGCTAATCCCGTGTGGCAAGGTATCGACGACAAAAAATTCGCGCGACCGCTTTAAGCGGTCGCTAATACTCTTCTAGCGACTGTATTTGCGACTGCTTAAAGCGGTCGCTGATTCTCTAATTATATGGACAGAACGCCTCCCTATTTTCCTCTCCTTCCCTCCCTTTTTCCTCTCCCTCCCCCGCGCTCTCTCTTCTCTCCCCCCTCTGCCGTGCCGGAGGTGTCCCGCCGCTGCCGTCGCCGGAGGTTTATTTCTTTCTCTCTCTTGCTCTCTCTTACTCTCTTCTCTCTCTCTCTCTCTCTCTCTAATAAACATGCACTAATATTTTTTTTGTTTATTATAGTTTTTTTGGAGGTTAAGTCAACACTACACCAGGTTTGGATTTTTTTTTTAGTTTGAAATTTTTTTTATATTTTCTGTATTTTTCATGTTTATTGTTGGATAAATGTAAATAATTTTTTTTGTTTTTGTGGTTGGGGGTTTGATGATTATCTATACATGCATGTATGTATTATTGTTTGTTTAATTTTTTTTATTTTAGTTACTCGTTAACTTGTTTATTTCATGTGTATACTGTGTAATTTTTTTATGTATGTTGCTGTTGTTTTTAATTTTTTTTAATTTGCTGTTTTTTTTTTTTTTTTTGTTTGCTGTTTTTTTTTTTTTTTTATTTGCTGTTTTTTTTAATATTCTGTTTTTTAATTTTATTTTAAAAAATTGGTATGTTGGAAGAAAAAAAAGAGATTTTAGAAGAAAAATTTAGTGAGTGGGAAAAATTGTTGTGTTTTGTGCGGTGAGTAAAAAATTTATATTTTATTATCTTGTAATTTGTTTGTAGAAATTTATAAAATTTTGTATTATTTTACTGTACTCCAAAAGTTGCCAGTATAGACGATAAATTTAAAGGATTTGGGGGAGTTTTGTAAATTTCATGATTTGCAAGTTATACCGTTAAATTAAAATTTAATGATTTAAATTAATTTAAATTTTTTTAATTAAATAATATAACTGTATCTGTAATATTGAATTAAAATTCAATAATTTTAAAATTCTGAGGATACTCTGAAATTCTCAGAATTTCAAAATTCTGAAGATAGAATTAGAACGTTAGAATAAAATGAAAAAAAAATACTTATTTAATTTTTTATTTAATTATTAAGATTAAAATTATAAAAATATAATGAATATTTAAATTTTATAATTTAATTACCTATTTTTAATATGATAGGTAAAAATATTATAAAATAATAACTTAGAAGAAATATAATAATGTGACCACTTGACATGAAAACAAAGAAATTAACATCTTGTGATACTTGAAAATTATGCATGTGACCTTTTGTCACATCAATCCTCATAGATGAAGTCAAATTTTTGGCCTGGGAGCTATTTTTTTGGGGCGTTAAACTTGGGCTTAAAAAATTATATTTAATGAATAAAAATAAAATAATATATATACAAATAGTATAATCAATTGAATTTTAAATTTTAGATTATATAGGAGTATTTAGTTTATTAAAAATATTAAAAATTTTTATTAACTATTTTTAATATCTTTCAATTAAATTTTGCCACGTGTTACTTTTTCACTAATTTATTTTTTAACCATTTAAACACTATCATATAACAACTAAGAGAAAATAAAATTTTAAGGAGATTTTTTTGGTAATTGACTAAATTTTAAAGAGATTGATTTATAACTTAAATTTTTTTAATTCAAAATTTATATATACCAATATTAGTTTTTTTTTCTAATAAGACTAATTATTTTTAAAAATTTTTGAGGAATCAAATTATAATATAAATTTTTTAATCAAAAATTTACATACATAAATATCATTTTTTTTTAAATCAGAGATGTCACCCGGGCCCACCACAGCCTTGTCCGCGTCAACCCTTGGGATGGTTTTACAAGTTAGGAAAATAAATATTAGTCAATTTTTTTTATTATTACTTTTTGTCTATACAATATTTTTTATTAATTTTGTTTATTTAATAATTTTAAAGCATAGTAGTCACGTTTAAAAATTTATAAACAAATACTTCAAATAAAAAAATCACCCACAGATGAACCCAAAAAAAAAAAATTGACTTTTTTATTTCTCTTTTTACAGTGGGTAAGTTCTCTTATTTTCAATTATTTCTTTATAAATATCACAGGATGAGGGTAAAACACTGTTAAATTTGTAATACATGTAAAACTTCATAATCTAACTCTTGCTGGGAGGACTCATGCCTCTTCCGCTTTCAACTGGTAGTTCGACTGGTATCTTATACTTCATTAATTTTACTATATTATTTATTTTTAAATTAATTAAATTAAATAAATTATAACATTTATCAAAAATAATTTTAGTTTAATAAAATCTTTGAATAAAATAATTCATTTTTAATGTGATGCAACAAAAATAGATTAAGTATTGAAATTAACAAAATATTTATAATAGAAAAGAAAAACGAGAGTGAAAACAAATTTTTTTTGTTTAAGTTTTTTCTGTAAACAAAAAAAAATAAAAATAGATATATCAAACACGTTTTTGTTATCTATTTTCAAAAATCTATAAATATAAATGGGGATACAAACGCTACCAATAGGAAACTTTTATTATGGTTTAATTATTAATTAGGTGTCTGGCAGGACGAACCTATTCATGAAACGAGAGAAGATTTTTTCTCCACTCATCAAATTAAAAAGTCATAAAAATAAAAGTAAAACGAAGAATGTTAATTTTGAAATAATAAATAGAAAGTGAATGTAATTACGGCAATTGATATATTTTGTATTAATTGTTCTTCACTACGAAATTAACTTTGTAATTTTGTAAAAACAAAAAATGACAAAGGGTAGAGAGAGTTTTTGAAGTAGTGCTAACATCTTCACCCAATATGGTAATTTTTATAAATAAATTGATTAACTTACCTTACGGAAATTAAATTATATATGATATTTATAATGTTAGACAATAATACTAAAAATATGAGAATTAATATATAGTTTAATGTAAAATAATATATAGTTTGAAAAAAGTATAAAAAGTTAGTAAAAGTTGATAGATTTTTTAATAAATTAAATACAATAAAGTTTGTAAACTTTTAAACATATTACTATTTTCATAAAAAGAATACATTTAAATAAGAATGGATGCATAAGACAAAAAAAAAATTAATAATAATTTTCACTTGTATGTAAGTTCTCTTATTTTATAACATTTTCATGAATGTAAATAGCATACTTAAAAATTATTAAAAAAAATATTATGAAAAAAAATAAAAAGTATCATAAATAGGAAACAATAATACTAAAAAATATTAATATCGTAATATTTGTTGTTAATTTATATATTTTGAATTAAACAATAATACTAAAAATAGTAAGATTAGGTAAATAATATTAAATTACAATTTTTAGGTTCATTAAATATTATATTAGTTAAAATATTAAATAACGAATTAGAATATTGATAATATAATTAATTTAGGTTAAATTAGACGCTTTCAATTAATATTGTAATGGCTGGTTACTCAAATGATTGAAAATACTTTTATATTTGAAATCATAGTTTGATTTATGTTATAATGAGTAAATATTGAATTGTTCGTAATATCTATTGTTAATTTATTTAATTTGTATCGTATTATTTATTTGTTGTATATTTGATCTTCGGATAATTTATTGAAGTGTTATTTTTTGAATAACAATAATTAACTCTAATTAACTCTAATTACAAGAAAACCCCTAATCTTGCTTGGGCCCAATCCAACATTTTTCTTGGGCCTTCTTGGGCCCAGTCCAATCCAATACGAATACGATAAGAAAATTAGGTCAAACAATAATATTATAATATTGTTTCTAGGTAATTTACCGAATAATATAGTTTAATTACACAAGCAGTAGTAGTTAATTAATAATATTTAATTAGTTCAATTATAACTACAATAAAACCCCTAAACTTGCCTGGGCCCAATCCAACATCTTGCTTGGGCCCAGTCTAATCCAATACGAATACGATAAGAAAATTAGGTCAAACAATAATATTATAATATTCTAGGTAATTTACCGAATATAAGTAATTAATTACACAAGCAGCAGTAGTTAATTAATAATATTTAATTAGTTCAATTAGTAACTACAATAAAACCCCTAATCTTGCCTGGGCCCAATCCAACATCTTGCTTGGGCCCAGTCTAATCCAATACGAATACGATAAGAAAATTAGGTCAAACAATAATATTATAATATTGTTTCTAGGTAATTTACCGAATAATATAGTAATTAATTACACAAGCAGCAGTAGTTAATTAATAAGAGTTAATTAGTTCAATTAGTAACTACAATAAAACCCCTAATCTTGTCTAGGCCCAATCCAACATCTAAATACTTTATTCTAAGTTAGAAAACAAACAGACATTGAGAACTACTTTATTTTATTCATTTGCATATATTAGTGAAACTTAGACCCGTTTAAGAATCTCGTACGCCACCTGTTTGGTCATCCTTAGGTAACGGATTAGGTCTTTGACCAGGTTCGTTGTCCTTTCGATGAACGTGCGGGGATTGACGTACGCGATTCTTGAATTGTCCAGTATGGACAGTTTGGGAATGCAATTATCCATCCTGTCTTCAACAACTCATGTACTGTCCTATGTTAGATGAAGCTTCGGTTGACGTCCTGTTGTTCTCCGGGTGCGTACACAGGGTACGACTGATGTCGTCTGTGTATCGTGTACTTGGAGAACCACGCGGACATGCTGCCGAAATTTTATCTAATTAGGGGACAAAGGCATTGAGTTGTTGAGTGCAAGTTGGATCGTGTATTCTCGAATGGGATAGGACCAACCACCCTGTAATGAGGAGGTAAAGTTTAAGACTAGGTGTTTTGCATATGGCACTACATTTTATAGTAATGACATTTTTTTCCTCTTGGGACTCCACAGACACTCTAAGCGAGATGGATAAGAGTTGGATTGATTTGCCGAATAGGATGTCCCCGGAGTATGTGGAGGGGATTAATCAGTTGCATTCACCAGTGGGTTTCCCAGTGGGTACATTAGTTGTCCTGCAGGAAGTGTGCTAACCGGTATTACTATACACGGGAGGTTGTCAGAGAGCACCTGATCCGTAATGGGTTGAAGCAGTATAAATTCTGGACTCTCCATGGGGAAGAGTATACCGCCTCTCGTCGAAAGAAACCGTTGAGGTGGAGGCCGAGGTTGCAGAGGAAGCTGATCCAATGCTCGCGATGCTAGCTGATATCGCATGTGGATTGACACATGAAGACAACGGTGCCGGTATTAATCTGACGGGTGGAACTAGTCCCCGCTCGGGTGCAGATGATGAGTCATTGAGATATTTTGAAATACTCGATGATGCGCAGACAGAATTATATCCTGGATGTCAGGAGTTCAGTAAATTGTCATTTATCGTTGAGTTGTTACATTTGAAGGCGTTGAATCACTGGTCAGATACGTCATTTGACATGCTACTACAGTTACTCCGTAGGGTTTTACCAGCGGGAGCTAAGCTTGCAGAATCGTACTACCAGGCACGCAAGTTAACTGAGAATTTGGGATTCACATACGAAACTCTGGATGCATGTCCCAATAGTTGCATGTTGTTTCGGAATGAGAATGGCAACCTCGACGTGTACCGTGTGTGGTGTTTCGAGATGGAAGAATGTTGGTACTATCCAAACTCGGCAGAATCGTTTGGGTAGTTCAAATCGTGGTAAGCTTGTGGCTGCAAAGCAAGTGCGCTACTTTCCACTTAAGCCACGATTGAAGAGATTTTTCATGTCATCCAAGATCTCTAAACTAATGACTTGGCATGGAGAACAGGGGGGATCATGGGAACTTATCCCATCCAACAACTCTCCGGCGTGGAAGGATTTTGATAGAAGACACCCTGATTTCGCTGTCGATTCTCGCAGTGTACGGCTTGGTTTGGCGGCTGATGGATTTAACCCATTTTCAGGCATGACTGGGGCAACTCACAGTACGTGGCCTATACTGTTAGTTCCATATAATCTTCCACCTTGGCTGTGCATGAGGCAACCTTTTGTCATCCTATCGACATTGATTGACGGACCTAAGGGTCCCGGGGATAAAATAGACGTTTATATGCAACCATTGATTGAAGAGCTTAATGAATTATGGACTGATGGTGTGATGACATTTGACTCAACAAGAAATGAAATGTTTAAACTACGGGTAGCATTACTATGGACAATTAACGACTTTCCGGCGTACGCCAACTTATCTGGTTGGAGCACGAAAGGAGAGTTCGCATGTCCTTGTTGCAATCAGAGCAAGAAGTCAACTTGGCTAAAGTATGGTAGAAAGTGGGCGTACATGGGTCATAGACGCTTCCTACCTCCGTTGCATAGGTTTAGGAAGGACAGAGTCTCGTTTGACGGCACTCGGGAGTTCGGTCCGGCACCACGAGCAATGAGGGGTCGAATTGCTGGCCCAGATGGAGCGGGAGCAAATTCGAACAGTATATGACTTTCAGGATCTGTTAGCCCCCCGCTACCATCTATTTCTGGTGCAAATAGGAACCGAACCCATAATTGGAAGAAGAAAAGTATTTTCTATGAGTTGCCCTACTGGAAAGACAACTTACTCAGGCACAACTTGGATGTCATGCACATTGAGAAGAATGTTTGCGATAATATATTGTGGACGATCCTTGGTGTTAAGGGGAAATCAAAGGATAATGCTAATGCTCGACGTGATTTGCAGGAGATGGGATTGAGAACTCCATTGCACTTGCAGCCGGGAGAGTCCAACAGGGCATACATGCCACCTGCACAGTACACCATGAGCAAGGAGGAGAAGGATGCGTTCTTGTAATTCTGAAAGGCGTGAAGGTACCTGATGGATATTGCTCGAATATTTCGAAGCGAGTCAACATGAGCGAACGGACGTTACAGGGTTTGAAAAGTCATGACAACCACGTCCTGCTTCAACAGTTGTTGCCTATAGCAGTAAGGAATTGTTTGCCTAATAATGTTGTGCAGCCGTTGATCGAGCTCAGTAATTTCTTCAGGCAGTTGTGTTACAGAGTAATCCGTACAGAAGATTTAAAGGGTCTGCAGGACAGGATTGCTTTGACACTGTGTCATCTAGAGAAAATTTTTCGCCGGCATTTTTTGATGTCATGGTTCACTTGACTATACACCTAAGAAGAAGCCCGGCTTGGTGGCCCTGTCCAATTTAGGTGGATGTATCCGATCGAGCGATATATGAACACATTGAAGAGGTATGTGCGGAACAAAGCTCGACCGGAGGCATCCATAGCGAAAGGATATTTGATGGATGAGTGCATAAATTTTTGTGCGGCATATCTAAACGATGATGTCCAAACGACTTTTAGCAGGTCGGAGCGGATAAATGAAGGCCCTATTGGGGAAGGCACGTCATTTGATCTCAACCACATCGAGTGGATCCAAGCTCATCGGTTCGTGCTCTTCAACACCCAATCAGTTGTGCCATTGACCCAGTAAGTCACGTTGTCGTAATAAAGAAAGTTAATTACATCATATTTGTAATAAAAATCGTGATTATTCTCAATCCTGTTTGATTTGCATTGCAGGAGACACATAAACGAGCTGAAACAGAACATGCCTCGTGCAACAGACAATCAAATTCGAATGTCCCATTATCAATGTTTTCATGACTGGTTTAAGAACTACGTACGTGTTAAATATTTCATATGTTTTTATATGATTTTCACATCACAATGAATTTGTGTTTAATTAATTCATGATAATTTACATTTCATAGGTATACAATTTACGAAGTACTACGGATTCTATTTTGACCGATGAAATAAAACAGTTGGCTGATGGTCCTTACACGACAGCTCGACGTTTCACAGCTTGTGACATCAATGGGTTTCGATTTCGCATCAAGGAAGTAGATGATAGGCGAGCAACACAAAATAGTGGCATCGGTTGTCCATCTATTGACGGTGGTTACTATTACGGCCAACTGAATGACATTATTGAAATCGTTTACAATCGGTTTAAGATATTTATTATTCAAGTGTGTTTGGGCTGATCCAATTCGCGGGGTTAAAGCTGATAAGTACCAATTTAAATTGGTCAATTTAAACAATTTGTTACATCGAGATGTACAAATAGAAGCTGAACCATACATACTGGCATCCATGGCAGAGCAAGTTTACTATGTTGGCGATCGAGCTGATCCCAACTGGCAAGTTGCAGTTAAAATGTCAAGGAGGGGGGTGTACCAGATCGACTGCGATGAGCCAGATATTGATCCATTCGCCCAACAAGCTCTTGACCAAGATGCAATTGTCCAACGTGATGAAGATGTTAATTGGGTTAGGGACACGGTCGAAGGAGATACGGTTGATTTACATACTAATACACGGTTGTGTACTTTTTTATCCGAACAAGGTAGATTTTAAATTTATTTTTCTTTGTATTTGAAATTATAATAAGTTTAAATTGTGAACAGTTAGGGAGCCATGTTCGGACGCTCTAGGAGGAGGACTGGTCCTAGGACGATGGCTGAGCGTCTCGGGCTATCCTGTGCCGGGAGTAGCTCAGCAGATGCTGTCCCACCTTCACCCCCTATGTCCACGCGTCCTTCAGTGACTGACACAGATGCAGGTAAAGTTCTTTAATTTCGGAATGTATCTTATCCAACAACAGTAGGTATATTGTTTTATCATGTAACAATTTGTTTGAAACAGATTCTCCCACTCCGAGCAGGCTTTCGAGGTCCGGCAGAGGGCCCTCGAAGGGATTGCGCAGTGGAACTGCGGATCTCAGTGGATGACCGTTCAGTGGGATGACACGCCCCATCCGGTTGGGAAGGATGGACGGTCTCTGATTTCACAGCTCGGACATTTGGTCCGGAATCCGATCAGATTCCCGTTGACCACCCTCGAGTGGGATCGTTTCCCAGATTCTACGTTCGAGGGTCTATGGACCGAGGTACAGGTATGAAAATTTTATTTCTAATTGTACGTGGTTTATGTGCTGAAACTTGTAACAAATAATATTCTACAATTTGTCATTTTTAGGCCAATGTAGTTGATGTTCCTCCAGACTTCCGGGACGTTATGTTCGCCAAGTGTCGGAAGATGTGGAAGGATCATAAAAATAAGATTAAAGATAAATACTGGAAAGGTCATGAGAATGACCCTGACATCCTCCAGCGGGTCCCACCGGGCGTTCTTCCCCACCAGTGGGCTGAGCTCGTCAGGTATTGGTCGAGTCCCGAGGCACAGGTGAGTAGATTGCGAGTTAATTATTTTTCCTTAAGTTTTGACGTTATCAAGCGTAAATTACAAAAGTAATCGAAAAAAACTTAAAATAGGCGGAGGCCCAAAGGAACTCGCGAAATGAGGATTGCAGGGGCCGGGGCACAAGGAGGGGACTCGACACTTTTCTCAGGTTCGCCACGAGGTAAAAACATGAGCTTATCACGCCAATAGCAACTTTTTTATTTATCTTTTTTAATGATAGTAAATTATTAACATATAATTTACCTTTCAACAGAGGACAGAGGAGGGCCTGAGGACAGATCGGATGTCCATGTGGTTGGCGACTCGACGTACTGATTCGCCGGAGGTTCAGGCTATACAGGTAACAAATTTTAATATTTTGTCCAATCAACATATAATTTAATTTTTTCTTTAGATAATATAGTTAGTTATCTTGTTTTTTCTATTTCGGCTTGTTTGCATTAGGCGCAGTTTAATGCACGTCTAGACGAGCTGTCGCCAGATGAGAGGGAGTCCGAAGAGAGGAGGGACGAGATATTTTTTCCATTGTCGGACGCGATGGTCATGGATACACGCTTACGCGGGGCGCAGGTATTCCACGCCGATCCGTCGCACGAGCAGAATCATCTTCTCAGGCCAGACGTCGCGATCAAGATCTGCTGCAGACCTTTCGAGCTGAGATGGACGCGCGAGAGGCAGCACTTCGGGCCGAGATGATGGCTGAGATGGAGAGGCCCTCTCTCAGAGTCAGAGCCATCCACCTCCTCCTCCTCAGGTTAAAAATTTTTTTCTCGTTACTATTACTCATTAAAATTATATAAATTTTTTATTCATGTCTTCTTAATTATCACGTTCTAATTTCATTATTATTTCATTGTAGGACCCGGATGATGGCGGATGGCCCTCTTGGACTGATTAGGATCTATTTGTATATATTTTGATCAGTACATTTATATATATTTTGTTTTTGTATTTTGAACATTTGTATATTAAAATTTTATTTTAATTGTAATCTAATTTGATATGTGTTTGTATATATAATCATAATTAGGAGATATGTTTTTTTTTTTTACTGATTTTATGAAAAATTTCATTAATTCCGTGCAATTTAATAAATTAAATTTATATAATATTTATACATAAGTAATTAAATATAATAGTTATTATAAATAATTAATAACTATTAAATAAATAATCATTATAAATAAAAATAAATTATTATTAAATCATTTTTTTAAATAATTTGATTTGTAAAACAAATTATTGAGATCTTATATAACAAAATTTAAATTATAATTATTGAGATTTTTAAATAATTTAAATCTTTTTTTTTAAAAAATTACTTATAATTAGCGACCGTATGTGGCGGTCGCTAATAGTCCATTCGGGTCACTAATACTCGTTGGTGCAAATGGCCATGGCTCCCGCGCGAACTTATTGCGACCGCTATTCAGTATTTAGCGACCGCTAACTACGTCGCTAATGATTCGCGCCATTTTCGCGCCACTTGCAGTATCTTCCGCCCAAACAAACAGCGACCGCTTTTTCAGTATTAGCGACCGTTTTGAGCGGTCGCTAGTACCCCTACGTCTAAACTCGAGCGGTCGCAGAAGCGGTCGCAAATAATTTAGCGACCGTCATAGCGGTCACTAATATTTTTTAGCGACGAGCAAATGCGACTCGTTTGACGCGGTCGCTAAGCCATCGCTAATACTTTTAGCGACCGCTTTTTCACCTTTAGACCGTCTTTGGCGGTCGCTAGTTCCACAATTTCCACTAGTGTAATTTTGAGGATGAAATTTTTGTAAAGGAAAAGATTGTTATGACCTAAGCATTTATCTGTATATTATATTCATTTTATATAGATATTAGCTTGTCTTCCAAAAATGAATACATCCTAAGGTGTTCATTGTGATAGCATAATAAATCAGTGAGAACCAGATCTTGTCCAAAGTGAGGTTTTCTTAGGAAATCGATTAGTGAAAAAAAATCCTTTGAAAAATCTTCTAAAGAAAATCAAAACCTCACAATAAATGGATGTCGAATTGGAAAATAGTGATTAAAATTAATTTAAACTCAAAATGATTATAAAAAGATCTTAGATCAAACCAATTCAGGCAGTAATTTCTATGGATTTTCAAGGTTTAATTATAAATTAGTGTAACCCTTATACAAAGTAGATCAAAAAATATTTATCATTAAAGTTCAAATTAGAACAATGATTAATTAATTTGGTTATAAAGGTAACTTCACTTGCTTGGGTTTCTATATCAAACACATCGAGTGTATAATCCATACAGAGTACATGAAAGTTCTATATTAGCAATTTTCATACAAAATCCTTAAGATTGTGCATGAAAATTCTAAACTGAGTAACTCACATATAATCGAACATGAAATATATAATCAAGGGCTGACCTAGTAACATCAACTAGTTGTTTCAAAATATCCAAATAAACTAATCATCAACCATTACAAATCTAAAGAAATTAAACTTGAAGCTCAAGTTACCTCAAAAATCCATATAAATTCACTACTCTCCTTCATTTGAATCCAAGAAAAAAAAAACTACTCACGCATCATAGTAAAAGAACTCATATACATATATAATGATATTGGAATAACTACAAGAGAATTCTTCAAAGAAATTGTAAAGAAAACTTTCTTGTCTCCCAAACAAGATGTAAACTCTCTCTCTCTCTCTCTCTTCTCTCTCCCCTTCCATCCCTCCAAATATATAACTCTTGCATGTAATAACTATCTATCTTCTCCAGCAAGTACCTTACTCTATTTATAGTATAAACCAATACACACGTAAGTATAATTATACCTATACTATTAATAATCTAATTACAAAAAGTCTAACTCATAAGGCTATTTGGGTAGGGGTCTGAACACCCACCCTATCTTGACATGGGGTTCGGATAGGCCATCTGACACTTAGAAATGTTTTTAGAAATTTTTTAGTCCTTCAATCCTGTCTTCCCCATTATTATGCACACTAGTGTCCGAACATAGGGTTGTTCAGATAGGGATCTAGACCTTGTCCTTCACAATAAAAATTTCTTTTATTTTTTCTTCAATTACAACCCTTATGTGGATTGATCGTGAGTTCATATAATGGGCTATTCAAACATAAGTTCCAATATGGCTTAACACATAATGAAATTTTCTCTCACAATCCCAAATGAAGCTCTGTGGTCCCAACCTGTGTCCACGCACAGGTCTATCCAGATAGGGGTTCGAACCTAAGTCAAGTTTTTCTTATTTTTGCTTTTTTCCATCCCTTACTAAATAAGTTGCTTGCAATTAAATTCAAAACCTCTTTTGGTAATAAAACCTTTGCAATTCACTTGTTTCTTAATATCAATTTAGGTAGCAAAACTCATTTTAGAAGGTTGAATTGTATGTTTTACCATACAATTAATATTGTTTACTAATATTATAATGTGAGGCTAATTTTTTCATTTTACATAATTTAAAAATTTATATACCATAAAAATTTTCTAAGTTTGTGACCTTACCTATATGCATGTCTGGATGACAGTGTGTTTTCGGGTTTTCTAACAACTTTTCACCAATTTCATTTTGTAATATATATATATATATACATATACTTGTATGGGTGGAAGCCCACTTACAGCAACATTTCCAATTGTCCTAGTAACCTTTTAGGTGGAGGTCTTGCATTGTCACGCCCCGGATCTCAGGACCCGAGGGGTGAGTGATAAACACACACAACATGCATTAACATAACCAACCCATCATCGGAGCAACGCAACGTAAACCAGTGAGCCCGAGACATAGTTAAGATAACATAAATTTAACCTTGGCTATAATCAAGTCACAAACTTCCAACAATCCTCTTATTAGTACATAACTCAGGCCTTAGGGCCTATACAACCAAATTGAACAAGTGCTCAATGTACAATATTACAATTCCAAAAAAATTTAAACTAAATAACCAAGAGCTTAGCTAAGCTTGGTAGGGCTCATGCACCCCCTTCTAGTCCAACCCCATTAGTTCATCTGAATGTTATAACCTGTACCTGCGTCAAAAATATGTAGGGACGTGAGTACGAATCCACTTGTGCCCACGTTGCCGCAAACAAACATATATGGTATGTATTCCAAATGTGCATACTATTCATGGTGCATCTAGTTATCTCAATATGTTCTAGTGCCACAACAATTTATCAAAATAACTACATAACCTGACATGGAATATATATATATATATATATATTTACACAACAACACCATAAGAAGGATTAAGTTTCAAATTTATATTTAATCTTTGAAATTCCATACATGTGTTCATATCACAGTTCAATTATCTCTTTGATGTTTAAACATAGCCGACCACATAACCATATTTACAATATTTATCTTTATTCAATAACATCATAGTGTAGCATTCAAGTCCAATTATTCTCCATTATTAAATTTCCCAACTTTGTATCCAACCATATTCTATATCACATTATCACATATCCACATGCATATTACATTTGTTGATCATTCAATCATGAAATCACATCCACAGTACCATCATTTCATTAATCAATCATATAGCCATAACCACGCAATCCTCGGGGGTTGGGTGCATACACATTATCGTCTTTTAAGGGCCAATATCCAACGGAAATGATAAACCGACGTCATCGTTTAGGATCGTTGTCCAGGGCCACGAGGAGCCAAAACACACACAATGTTGTGGGCTACTAACCCACTGGCATTGACACCAAACCCTGCGCAAGTTCCAGGTCTTTCAACCCGAGGGTTATCTCACTACCCTTCCTATTTTCGCACCCCACCACGGCCCCCAGCACATAACCAATCATTCAGCACATAACCAATCATTCATCACATTCAATACTCATCAATCACAATTCACATTCATCACCATCACTTTCCAATACGCACAACCGACATTCCATTTCATCATGTAGCACAACTCATTTCATCTCTTCATTTTATTTAATCTAAGCCTCATTTAATTTCCATTATTTGTTAACAAAAGTTCACTTTTCGGTTCATCCTAAGATTCATCACATATCAACATTGATCAACCTTATTAAACATTTAACATTTATCAACATGTACCATTCAACACACATGTCAATGTTATGGTTCATTCCATAGCTCATTACATATAGCATTGATCAAACCATATTAAGCACTCCACATTTACCAAAAATTATAAATATATGTCTCTTTATCAGGTTACCTTTCACTTAATCAATCACAAGTTCATATACCTCAACATTTAGTTTACATCAAGACATATTTACAATTCAACTTGATTAAGACCCTTATCTCAAAGTAAGCTTCCAATTCATTTCATTCAAGATAGCATTCATTCACCCTTACAAGTTAAATCCTATAGGTTTAAGATAATCAACCCTTAATCACTTTTTTTAAGCTCATTTCCCTTTTTAAATCAATGAAATTAATCAAGTAAAAGTTTCATGTGAAAACAAGTTACCAACTCTTCCATATGCCCAAAGTAGAAGGTTAAACTAAACAATGTCAAAAAAGTGACCTAGGCTCAGTGGGTGCCCAAGCTGACACTCAGTCGTGCGCCCAAGGGGCTTGGGTGCCCATACCTTAATTTCTTGGGTGCCCAAGGGCTTGGGTGCCTGACTGTGTCCCTCTCGTGCGCCCACAACCTGGGCCAAGTTTCGGGTTTCATCTCATGTTTTCTGGTTTCATGGTTTTTCACCCTTGGGTCCTCAAATTGATCATGTTAATATAAAAATACCTAAAGTTTCAAGTTTCTAACATCAACACAAAGTTCTTAGGCTCCAAACAAAATCATAAATTTGAGTTTTCATCAACCACAAGTCAAGTTATGGATCAAAACACCACTTTTACTCTCTCAACCTATACATATATATATACATGTATATAACTCCCATTTTCTTCCATACATGAAATCAACACTCAAAGAGGGTTTTCTAATGGTAATCTACTCTTTGTTACACAACACATATGTAAGAATGAGGCATTAAATCCCTACTTCAAGTGGTAAGAAGATAGATCAACATGAAGGTGTCTTGAGCTTCCAAACCCTCAAGCTTTGATGGACTCAATCTCTTCTCTCCTTGATCAAAACTACAAATAAATTATATAGGAAGGTTTTTTAGGGTTCTAATTACAATCTTACCAAAGGAATTTGAGTTCTATGGGAAGAAGAACCTACCTTCAAAAACCCTACCTGGTTGTCTTGTTCTTCTTCCTTTGCTCTTCCTTGCTTCTCACTTGGTTTCTTCTTCTCCAACCCACTTCTCTCTATCTCTCTTGCATCATACACACTAATATATATATATAACCAATATTTTAATCCCCAAATAGTGTCTTCTAGATTTTTTCATCCCCCAAGCCCTAATATAGGTGTATAGGGGTGAGGGGCCGACTGAAAATTGCAGATCAACACTTGTCTGTTAAAACCACTGCACCTTGGGCACCCAAGGGGTTCTCAGGTGGGCGCCCAAGACCTTGGGCACACAAGCTCCTTTCAAGTGGGTGCCCAAGGTTCCCCCATTTTCCAGTACTTAGCTAGAATGTGTCCTTTTGACTGCTTAACCCGTTTTCCTTCAAGTACTCAACTCCAAAACACCATAAATGATCCATACCACTAAATTAACATATCTTAACTTCCAAAACACATCAAAAACCATATACTTATACTAATACAAGTTCAGGGTATTACATGCATGCCACTTCACCTTATGTGCATCCATGCATAGGTTAAGGTGAGGTTGTCTTTCATTCCATTAAACATGTCGAGCTGAGAGAATAAAATTGAGCTAGAGAAAGAGTTTGGTAAGGTGAGAGTTGAGAGTTGAGAGTTGAGAGTTGTTGAGAGGAAAACATGAAGTGTATGTTGTAAGAGAGGGCAAAGGGAAAAAAGTGTAGATGAAAGAAAGAAAAGAAAATAGATAAGGATCCAAAAGAAATAAGAAAAAGAGAGAGAGAGGAAACTCATCCATGATCACTTGCATCTTCATCACCTTTGTGTTGTCTTAAGTGTAAAAGTAAATGTTTTTGAAAATCTACTTTCTAACTACATAGTCTAATGGTTGTGGTTTTGTTGGGTTTATCATAGTTGGGGTTGCATGTTAAATTAGTGTATGTAAATTTGATATACATGCTCATGTTTTTCTTTACAAATTGGTAATGTATTGAGGTTGAGAATATCTATGTATATGGTTTTGAAGCTTTAGAGATAGGTTTATATGGTAATATTGGTGAGAAATTTTCTATATTTTGATTTTAAAACCAAAACGAAGCGTGAATTGAACAGATTTAAACTTTCTAACCATTATAGTTCAGAGGGCTATTCGCATGGTTAAGTTGTGAGGATGCCTATCTGGACGGATGCCTAAATCATCTAGACATCTATTATCTTTACACTTCTAGCTTTTCATATAGCCATCCATCCGTACCCTTAAGCAAATAATCCTCTGTTCAGAAAAATATCCAGGCAACAGTGGTATATTTGACTTCTTCTTTACAAACTTCAAGGATTATGCTTAAAGTGTGTACATTTGAATATAATGGGATTGTATGTGTCGATATTTCTAATTCTATGTGTATTAATTATGTTTAATGTTGTCGTTCTAAGGTTAAATAGATTGGTGTATCTAGCATGTGGAACTTGGTTCCTCTCGAATTTGTGAGTTTAGGCTATACTAAACTATTAAGTCACGTTGAATTGTGATTTTGCTATTGCTTGTGTTGTCTCAATAAGAGCGGATACACCCAAGTGCATGGTGATCGGTTGTAACAATTTAAATTTGTAAACTAGTAAAGTACCAATTGTACCCACAAGGAGAGGTATTATTAAGTCACAATTCTGCTTCTCTTAGTAGGTGTCACACAATTGAATTTTGAAAACAAAACCTACCCAGGCATTTTGTCAAACAACTAGGAGATGACAATTAAATCCAATTTGAAAATTGTAATGGAAAATTTAATTAAACTAAAAGCAACTATAAAAATACCTTTGATCAAACCAATTCAAGTGGTGATTTCTATAGATTTTCAAGCATCAACTATAAATCAATCTAACCCTTATACAAGAGTAGATCAAAAAATGTCTATCATTAGCCCAAAATAGAACAATGACGAATTAATTTGGTTTTAGGATTAGGTTTACTTGGTTGAGTTTCTAAATCAAACACTTAGAGTGCATAATCCATATAGAGTACATGAAACTTCTATATAGCAATCCACATACAAAATCCTTAAAATCGTGCATGAAAATTCTAACCAAGAACTTACATATAATGTACATGGAATATATAATCAAAAGCTGATCTAGTAACAACAACTAGTGATTTCAAAAGATCCAAACAAATTAATTATCATTCATTACAAATTTAAAGAAAATTGAACATTAAAGTGCAAATTACCTTGAAAATCCTTATACATCATCTACTCTCCTTAGTTTGAATCCAAGCAAGGAACTACTCACACATGGTAGTAGAGAAACTCCATCTTGTATTAAATTTGAACATGTTTACAAAAGAAATTTGTAAGGAAAATTAATTTTTCTCTTCTACCAAACAAGATCTAAATTCTTTGTCTAAAACTATATAAATCTACTCTACTTATCTATCTATGTAATGTCTCCCTCTAAGACTGTATCTTTCTATTCTTCCTCTCCCAGCAAATACCCTCTTCTATTTATAATATAACAAAATTTACATATAAGTACCGAAAGGCCCTCAATCATAATTGGAAATTACAAATTTTTGCTTAGGTCACCGAGCTATCCTAACCTAGGTCCTAACCTACCCCTATCCGGACCTAAGTGTGGACAAGGTTTCATACTTAGTAAAAATTTCCAGCTTTAAAGTTGCATAGTGTTCTGTGGTCCTAGCTTAGGTATACACCTACCCTTATTCAGACCCAGGTGCAAACCATTCTCCACATTTGGAAATTTTTTCTCCTTTTTCATCTTCATTTCTTTCCCTTTTTGCCTCACATTCACATGGGACTCTTCCACTTGCATTTCTATGTTGTTTGGGCCTCTAATTACCTAGAATTAATTTCTGAAAATTGTAATCAACAAAAAGCACAAGTTATGAGAAATATGTAATAAAATTGAGTTTTAAGTAAATGTATGTATATAATTAGCACATTAAAAATGTGTATAAAAGTTCAATTTTTATGTGCTAATTAGATATCGTACTGTTGTAGTTTTGACTTAGGTTTGATTTTTTATCGGTATGTATCATTAAATAGTGAGTATACTAGACCTATGTAAGGTTGGTTTTTGTTTCCAATAAACAAGTAACGTACAAAGCAATGTGGATGTCTACGACGACATAGTATTTTTCTTTGGCTGAGGTCAAAAATACAAATGCCTATGATGGCACATTTTCCAGGGCTCAAGCCTAGATGCAAACATTGTTACAATGATGTGGTTCGAATTGGATGCCATGGCTACGAGCCAATCTTACATAATACCTGCTCAACTGTGTTGGTTGTTATGCGTGTGTGGCTTACGCAATTGTGTATGTACATTGAGGTGGATGAGATGTGATGTTAGGTTGGGTGTGTTGAGTGGAAATGTGATAGGTTGAATTGTTATTGAAATATAATATTAGTTTATAGCTATGATGATGGTGATGATGTGATGGGTGAGATGTTGATAGAAGATTAGTTTAATATTTATAAAAATGATGCATGATTATGTTGAGTTGTGAGCATGATTAATTTAATGTTTAATTAAACTATTTTATGGTTAAGTTGGATGGTTGATTATTATATGAAATTAAGATATAGTCCCTAACTTTGTGATTAAATATGGTTCTAATTGGATTAAATAATTGAAATACTGTTAACAAGAATTATTATCTCTCCAATTGCAAGTAATAAGGTCAAAGGAGCATAAAAATACTAATAAAGAATGTAAGAAAGCAAATAAGCAAAAAGAGGCCAAAATTGTTCGAATGCCTATCTAGACAACCTTTTGTTCGTCCACCTGTGCAGATGACAAAAAGCATGCCAATGGGAAAATGTTGAATGGTAATGAAGTGTTGAATTCTTGTTCGGACACTTGTCTAGATGATGTCGTGTTTGCACACCTATGTTATTGATAGAAGGATCACGTTTTGAGAAGGATCAAAATTTGGCTAAGTATGGAAGACTGTGTGGATGGCAGTTCAGACGAGAACTTGTTCAGACACTTGTTTGGACGAAGCACCATTCGCACTTCTGTGTGATTGACAGAAGGATTGTAAGTGGAGAAATAAAGAAATTTAGGTAAGGAAAAAGACCTATTCAGGCAGCCATACAAAAGAAAAGTCGTGCAAATGGGCGTGCACACGGTGGTTCAACTTCCATGTAGTAGTTACAGTTGCTAAATCTTAAAAGCTTCAACTTTATTACTATCTATTTATATAATGGGACATTTTTTAGGCTAATTTATGTTAGTTTTTAATAATATTATTAGCTTTTTTATTTTTCTCTTTTCCATTGTGATCCATCTTCATCTTCTTTATTTGTTTCTCTAGTAACATTTTAGGGTTCTTGTAGTTCTTGAAGTTTGTTTAACTTTTGGGTTGAAGACAAGTTCATTTTTCCAATTTTTTAAGATTCTGTAGAATATTTCTTTCATTTTCAATTATAGTGAGTTATTTTCTTGTCATGAGTAGCTAATTTCTTCTTTATTGTGGTTCGCGAAGTGTATGTAGGGTAAGTAATTCTAATTCTCTCAAGAAAGTTGATTTTCAATTCAAAATCATTATCATTACTAGGGATAATTTCCTTATATTTTTGTACATTTGAAATCGTCAGTTCACAGTTATAATCATGCTTTTATATATCTAATTTGAAGCTTATATATATGGAATACATTATTCAATGGCATGGATTCATAGAATTGAACATTAAAAAAAAATATTAAAGAGTATTTTTTATTTCTATAATTTTGATTGATAAATTTTTTGATCAATTTACACCAAATTGTAGGTTGATGGAGTTATAAAATTCAGAAAGTAAGAAACATTTTAATCCTTATGACATGAATTGAAATGGGATAAATCATTTTACTATTTTTAATTAAAATCAAATTTCATTTGGAAAAAAAAAATGAAGTAACAATCTTCTTTCAATGAATTAAAAATTTCTACAAGAAATATCCACAAAAGTTAAGTCATCAATATTCCTACAAATCCACTCCTTGTGATTGATTCAATTTTTGCTAGGATTTTATACTCAATTGACCCTCGTGCACCCACGAGTAGCATTTCTTTTATTTTTTTGAAGGCATGGAAAATGACAACAAGCACTTTGATCTCGTTCCCAGGGAGTTAATTTGCGATGTTGGTGACAAACTTTTGTGGAAGACTTGTGGCAAGCTTTGATTCGCTCATCGCCAACAAGGTTGCATGTTTTATTCTAGTTATTTCACTCTTCTTTTTATTTTTCTTGTTTTATTTTTATTTTTGGTTACTATTGCATATTTCTTCATTTTGGTTGTGCCCTTTGACATGATTTTGAATAGGACCATATTGACAATCCCATACTTGATTCAAGTAAAACCACTTTGTCTACTTTGATGGCCAATTTTGAGGGTGTTGTTAACTATAATGACCCAAATGGTGTCAAAGGTGCTCATAATTTACATCTTTGTGATCCGAATAATCTTTGGACTCTTCGTGAGTACTTACATCTGACCAAAAAAATACACATTCGTGTGTTATTGTTGTCACTAAACCAATAAGCTTTCAACTTTGAGCTTGGTATGATACAATTGCTTCTTAACTTTCATCGAATAGAGTTAGAAAATCCCTATTTGCATATTTGGGACTTTAAGGATATATGTGGCACTTTATTGAACCAAAACCATACCAAAGAGACGGTGCAACTAAAGTTATTTCCATTCTCATTGAAAGAAAAAGACAAGTTGTGGCTTAATTCTTTGAGACCTCAATCTGTCAGTTCATTAAGAGATATGCAAATTGAATTTGTGAGAAAATAGTTTCCTACACATAGAACCACATCTCTTCAAAGATAAATGATGAACTTCCCATGCAAGCCTTCTAAGACCTTTGACCAACTTAGGAGAGGTACAAAGAGTTGCTGAACTCTTGTCCTCACCATGGGTTCGAGACTTAGGGAATTATAAGTTTCTTTTATGATTCCCTATCTCCTAATTTCAAATAGTTAGTCTCTACAATGTGTCGTGGAGACTTTTAGAATAAAGAACCTAATGAGGCGTTTTACTTCTTTGATGTGCAAGCTAAGAGTGCTAGACAATAGGAGATCACCATTCCACCGACTCTAAAACCTAGAAATGCCACCACATCTAAGAGGAAGTTAGTGCTTAGAGAGTCAAATGATCTTAATGCTAGAGTGACTGCTTTGCCTAGGAAGTTAGAGTCTTTAGAAATGAAGAAAGTTCAAGTTGTGTCTAGTGTTACCCTTGAACCAGTACACTATGTAATGTTTGAGAATAACAATCATACCACTAATGACCATCCTTCTGTAACCGTAGTGAAGGAAATCCTTTGTGGACAAACTTTCAGGTCCAATCCTAATGAGACTAACTTTAAGAAGCTATTCCCTAATCAAGGTTAAGGTCACAATCTGACTAACCTTCAGACTCTCTGTGAACACTTACCTCTGGTTAGACAAAGTACACCCTCATGTGTTGTCTTTTTTTTTTTTAAAAGGAAAAAAAAGCCCTATTAGGAGGGGGTTTTGCATGGGCTCCTACTTGTTTATTAACTTAAAAAGTAGTACAAAAAAGGGAGACCTAAACCTGACCTCCAGCGAGAGCAAAGAAAAGTAATAAATAAAGTAGCTAATGATGTTGTGACTCACCATATTATAAAAATAAAAGATCTTACTAATAAAAAGTAAATGAAATGAGTGGACTTACCACAACACAAGAGAATGAAGGGGGGCATGAACCTAGCCTCCAATGAAATAATAAAAGTAAACTAAGTCCTAGCATTTGAGGTCAAAGTAGCATTAAGTGTGAGAATGCCTGTGGTAGCCTAAGGAAGATCAACGTACTCATAGAAATTTTGGTTCTGCTGATGAGTACAAGCCCAATTATTCATGAAATCAGTAGCCTGATTGGCTTCACGATAAACATGATGAATCGAGATGGCTATAGAAGAACAAATATTATAGACCCTAGCTAAGATGTACGTATACTCCCAACAACCAAAGCCATTAAAAGATACCTAAGAAACCATTGTAACTGAATCTGACTCCATAATAAGAGATGAAAAGCCCACCATGAAAGCAATCTCAAAACCCTTCTGTAAAGTTATCAACTCAGCAAAAAGAATAGGCCTGTGATCAAGAAAATGACCAAAGGCATAGATAACTTTGTTAGGATGATCTCAAAGAATATCTCTAGTTGCAAAAGGACTTGGATTACCACGGGAACAACCATCCACATTGAGCTTTAAGCTTCTCTTAGGAGGGTGGAACCACGAAATAAGTCTCACCTACCTGACTCGAGCTGGAAGAGTTCGCAAAGCATTCATAAATTGCAAAGAGAAATCTCCATGACCGCTGTTAGAAAGTGCGTCTAAATTAACCCCCAAGTGCAAGGGTGTGCGGTGTAGTTTTAACTCGGTGAGTCCGAGGTCGAATTCACAAGGAGCCTATGATATTTAGTTTCTAGGTTAAAATGGAAATCCTAAATTTGAATGTAAACTAAGTTGTAGATTAATTAAAACTAATTCCTAGGGTTTTGCAAATTTAAAATTCAAATTAAAACAACTTAACAACCTATTAACAAAATTTTAGCAATTTGATTTTTTGATTTTTGATTTCAAGGAATAAAATATTAGCTAAACGAATTTTTCCTAATTTAAATGCACTTCAAAATAATCTAATAAAAAAAACTATAATGTAAATACTTCAATTAAATCAAACAAAGACAATTCGATTAATAAGCAAATAAATTTGAGAAGTCCTTGATCCAACTATCAATTCCGGGTAGTTTACGTCTTCACTATGGGATGAGTTGTAATACTTGCGTTAAAACCTAAATTAGGATTTATTCGAAAATTATTGAGAAAGTTTTAATCAAAAGCTTTTACCAGTGATTACAGAGAATATAGTCAAAAACTTCTGTTTTCGAAGGGTTTTCAAACAATCCTATTCGAATTCGGATTCAAATCCAATTCTTCTAGTTTATCCAAAATTATTAAGAAAGTTTTAATCGAAAACCTTTACCAGTGATTACAGAGAATATAGTCAAAGATTTTCGTTTTCGACTGTTTCTGAAATAAACTAATTCAAATTAGGATTCAAAATCTGAATTTTCAGTTCTTCAAAATTATTGAGAAAATTTTAATCGAAAACCCTTACCAGTGATTACAGAGAATATAGTCAAAGGTTTTCGTTTTCGAAAGTTTTTGAAAGAACTGAATTAGGTTTTAAAAAGTGTAGATCCCTTCGCATGAGCTTTCGCAAACCATGCGAAGGGTCTACGTACATCCCATAGATCAGAGTAAACTACCCTTTCTTGATTCGTTGAATCAAGAACTAGGGTTTCTACGCTAGCATGATTTTAAACAAAACGAAAGCAATAAACGAAAGCATGAACATTAGATCTACCACTAGAAAATAATAAATCATATATTAAATTAACGAAACGAAAGTCAACTTACACGGCAAGCAACTCTGAAACTACGTAATGAAAGAGCAGTGCAGCGAAGAATAACCAAACATCGAACAACTCCATAAACAAGACAAGTAATTGAAAACTCTCTAAAAAACTATTCTAAAACTCTCAAAGTATCTGAAAATATGAAAAAGAGGTTCCTAAAATATGTAGAACTAAAACTAGGGCCCCCTTGGGTCGGCCATGTAGCAGATGTTATAAAGAAGTTGTAAAGAAAACCCTAAAAGACGGAGTGAAGCCGCGCGCGCATAACACACTGTGGTCCGGACCGTTTGGCAGGTGGTCCGGACCACAGAAACTTTGTTCTTCAAGTTCTGCTTCTCGTTTGCTGCTTCTGACAGCTTTCTGTCCTCAACTTCCACTGCGATTTTGACCTCGCAAACGATCGATTCAGGCTTCGGCTAAAGCACGAAAGTTGTAGCCCTTTGAGTCTTCTTTCCAACCCAAAAAGAATCAGGTCAATCCGAGTTGTGAGTGAGAAGATATGGTCAAAATACTGACAGAGTGTCAAGCTGGAACTTCAGCTGCACACCACTTCAACCATCAAGAACTTCGGACCCTTTTTCTCTCCTCGGCAGCCACTTTCATCATTGCTAATCTCACTTATTTTACCCTTTTACCTTCAATTAAGAAAATAATAATAAAACTTCAAAATAAACTACTTAAATGCATCAAAAGTTATACAAAAGTGGAGTTTGTAATAGCACTTTTCAAGTGCAATCACTCCACGAAGTTGTGATTTTTAAAGCCAAAAGCCAGCCTAAGCATATATATGAAGATCCATGAGTATGCGGTGGATGATCAATGGTACGTAGAAGGCAACACCATCGAATCTGGATGATCACTCATTTTCTTTGAAGGATAAAACCAAGTTGTGGGCTAATTCTTTGAGACCTTGATCTATTGGAATAAGGAGAGAGGTGTACACGAAATTTTAAATATTTTCCTACATATAGAACTGTTTTCTCCAAAGACAGATGATGAACTTCACTTGTAAACCTTTTGAGACATTCTGCCAAGCTTGGGAGAGGTATAAAAAGTTGTTAAACTCTTTCCTCATCAAGGGTTTGAGATTTGATGAATTGTAAGTTTTTTTTTTTTTTTTTATATAATGATTCGATGTCTCCAAATTTCAAATAGTTAGTCTCTACTATGTATATTGGATATTTTTATGACAAAGAACCCAAAGAAGCTTTTGATTTCTTTGATGTGCTAGTCAGAAGTGCCAAACAATAGGAGACTACCATTTCATCAGCTCTGGAATCTAGAGATGCCCCCACATCTAGTGGAAAGTTTGTGCTTAGAGAGTTTAAGACTTTAAATTCTAGGGTTATTGCTTTGTGTAAGAAGTTAGAGACTTTATAAATAAAGTCCAAGCCTTGTGTAAGTCTAAGCTGTGTCTAGTGTTTAAACCAATACGATGTATGATGTCTGAGAATAATAAGCATGCTACTGATGACTTTCCTTCTCTACCTATGGTGAAGGAAGTCATTTATGGACAAGCTTCTAGGTCCAATTCATAATCAGAATAACTTTAAGAAACCATTTCCCAATCAAGGTCAAGGTTACAATCTATATTCACAATGGAAGAATGACAAGCCATCTAGGTCTCAGTAGTTCTAACCTCTCACACATTGATTGATATGCAGTATTGTATACTTTTATATCTTTTAAGCATGCCTATTATGTGTCTATGTATTTTCATTAGTCAAATCTAGCACTTGAGGCTTAAGAGACACCAAATAAGAAAAAAGAGGTAAGCTGAAGCAAATAGAGGCAAAGAAAGTACGAGAGGATGGGCTATAGAATCAATTAGGTAGTCATCAAATAGTTGGAGTGCATATCCCAAAGCAAACCTTTGATTATTCATTCTAAGTCTGAGCCATTCTACGCAAACATAACAAGGACATTCATGGGACCTAAGAGATATCAATTACAAGCTAAGCCAAAGATAAGGCCAATAGGTTATGATTATAATCATGTGACCACTCTAAAAAATGTAGTGGTTTACTCTAAGTGTAAGATTAAGGTCTATTTTTCTCAGTAGTATCCATGATCATTTCTCCATAGGAAGCAACATTTGATTTAAAAAAAGTTGATTGCTTGTAATAAACAGCAATGAAAATTAGATAATGAAAATTTTAATTTGCTAAAGTAATTAAAATAAGTGGATTAAGCCTTGGCTTCAAACCTAATCTAGTAGTGGTATAGTAATGATTATCTCAAACATATTTATAACTAAACCTAAAAATAGCACATGCATTGTTAGGTCAAAAGGTATTCTTTAAAGAGTGATTTGTGGAAAACATCAAGTAGTTGGCAATTTTTAAAATAGTTTCTAACTCATCGGGATATTGAATCAAACACTTGGTATGTAAGAGTAAAAGCTCGTAACCAAGCTATGATTATAACACATGCGGTTGATTTCATAAGAAACCCTAACTTATTAAGAGTAAAAATCATTTGTGTTTGATTTTACCACCACTACCACTATCTTTAATGGCTTGAAGCCAAGAAGCGAACTAACCTACTACCATAATGAAAGCATGCAATGACAAAACTAAAGCAATAAATCAATAAAACATTTGTCTTACAAAAACAAAAAAAGTTCAATAAAGTACAAGAACAAAACTTAAAAAAGAAATGTAAATTCAAAACAAAACATACAAATAAATAAGACAAGCAACCGTAGGAGGAAATGAGCTTTCTATTGATCATTAGCCGAGGGAAAGTTGATTATCCCTTAAACATGTGCCCTTATTTATAGAAAAACATAGCTTAAGGGAAATTTTGTCTAAAATTACATTTAAAACTAAATGGTTAGAAGTTTTCACTCAGAGGTTGTGCACACCAACTAGTCTTAATCATGCACACGAGCCAATTTTTGCCCAAGTCATGCACATTGGATGCCTTTTGCGTGCACCCAAGGTGGTGTTCTCAATATTTATTTTGAAAATGTTCCTTAGTCATGCGCCTAGGCTCATGTTTACCATATGTTTGACAAAATACCTAGTTGAGTGCTTGATCTTGGCCTAAAGTAGCCTTTCTATACATGCACCGAAGAAAAATAATCATGCCCACCAACTTCATCTGGCAGGTCTGTGTGCACAGGTACATTGGTTTGAAGCACACTTGTTAGTAGCTTAAATGTCCTCTAGGTGCTTGAGGAAATCCCGCAGTGTCCTTTAGATCAGGACCAAAAATAGCTCTATGTGTGCATGAGAAGAAACTCAATGGTGTGCACAAAGTGGTTTTTTGTAGCACAATCGTGCACACCACCCTAAATATGACATGCGCACGAGTAGCCTTAGATTTTTCTGCTCATTTTCTTTTAAGCCTTGAATATAGCTCTTGGTTGCTTCATATCATGACCAGATCTCTGTGTCAGGCCAATGGGCACAGGTCGTGTGTCTTTATATTGCGATATGGGGCATCTGAGATTACCTAAATAATAAAAATATGTTTTTAATTCACGAGGTGGTTCTTTGTAGCATAATCGTGCACATCACCATAAATATGACATGCACGCAAGTAGTCTTTTCTTAGATTTTTCTGCTCATTTTCTTTTAAGCCTTGAATGATAAAAATATGGTGCATTTGAGATTGTCTAAATGATAAAAATATGTTTTTAATTTTGAAATAGGGCTTGAATGCGAAGACCAGGAGTTGCCACCTAACACTTTCAAAATAGATGTGTTGAGAAACCTGAGTTTTGGTTTAACTTAAAAAGTGTTTTGATTATGCTTTGGAAATTATGATGAATGGCCCTTTTTACTAACTCTCGACTAGTTTGTGCAATTATAGGTAATGGGTCTGGGGGATCAACTGCACATGAAAACTATTATGCTTGAATACCTAGGGATATCTAGAGTCCCTTTCTACTCTTTGTAGTCACAATCTCATAATATAATACTCTAGTTTATAATGATCAAAGTATATAACCCATAAATACAAATGATATATGAAATGTGTGTCTCTCAAGCCTTGTAGGACATGTGTATAGTGTAATTTCTGCCCATGTGGCAGTGATGCACACTAGGGGGTTTTATATGCTAATTTGACTCTAAATGCAGTTTAAAGGCTAAGTCTGCATCTAGTGCCCACTGGGAATGTTCTAAAAGAAAAGTTCAATGGGGGATGAGACTTGTATTGGGAAGTTGCATGAAGTTAGGTATGTTGACTTATGTTGTCCTTATGTATGAGCACGCGCGCGCGTGTGTGCGCATATGTGTGTGTGTGATAACAATGAAGTGTGTATTGAAATATGGTCTATAAAGACTAAGGTTATTGAACTCAAGCTATATACTCGAGCTATCTATGTACTTTGTGAAGGGGTCAGGTCAACATAGTTCAAATCTAAGTGGTTCAAACTATATTTGTATGTTTATACTCTATTGGATGTAAGAGTCTCGCTTTATATAGTAGCGTGTGTGCACGTATGTGTGTGTGTGTGATAGCAATGAAGTGTGTATTGAAATATGGTCTATAAAGACTAAGGTGATTGAACTCAAGCTATATACTCGAGCTACCTATGTACTTTGTGAAGGGGTCAGGTCAATATAGTTCAGATCTAAAGTGGTTCAAACTATGTTCGTATGTTTATGCTCTACTGGATGTAAGAGTCTTGCTTTATATAGTGCCTCATGCTGATGTGATATATTGATGTGTATGCAAGCATGATCAAAATATTATGGATGGTAAATGCTCACTCACCTCAAGTGTAAGGATCAGTTGTAGCAAGTTAATCCGGTTAAGTCTGGGTTGTCTTGGTGATGGATTTAGAAAAATTATTTCAAAAACAAAATTTACTCTACAAAGAATTTTAGAACTACTTTTCATTCATTTTTTTTATAAAATATTTTTAAATTAAAACTAAAAAAAAATACATCCTATCCCAATTCAATTCATATTATGGTTTTAGTATGAATTTAGCTTTCTTCATTTTATAACTTAACCAATAAACCACTCGATGCAATTGGTTAGAAGATCTTTCAATTAAAATATGAAAAGTAGAAAATTTTTCCTCAGTTTTTATTTTTCAACGCTTAATTCGATAAGTCATGCCATCGAATCGAGTATTCCGTATGCGAGACTTAAAAGCCAAACATACAAAAGCAAGATCACAACTATAAACTTATAATTTCGATTCTACAAAATTAAAGAGGAAAATTTCTATTTGATTTAAAAATAATATTGAACTTAAGCATATGATTAGGAAAATTAAAAATCAAAACTAAGTCATAATATTTTATAAATCAGAATAAGGATAAAAAAATTAACTACTTATGTTGAAATTAAAACTCACCATAATCAAAAGCAAACAAAGCTAAAATTGAAATGAAACTCTTATTAAAAGTCTGAAAAGAAAAAGAAATAAAAATAAAACTACTACCTACTTGGAAAGAAACTTGGGAGAAAGAACTCTCCCTTGGAGAGGGAGAAGATTATTTGCCTAGCCCAACTTCCATGAACTTAAAGAAACCTTAGAGGTTATCTTTTTTTAATTGTCTAAACTAAAAACTCCCACATTATTATACTAATAAAACTTACTAACAAACCCTAGCTGATAACACCCCCTTACTACCGTCAGAGAAAATTACATATATTTTATATAAGAAATCAGCAAACTCTTCCACTTTTAGTAACAAAACCCCCTCTTTAATATCAACATAACTATACATTGATGTAATCTAAGAACTGTAGAAATTCCACGGACCATTCAAAGGGGGTTAGAAGTGTGCATAGCCTCTAAAAGGCCCTTTAAAGGGTAAACTAACACTTTAATTCTTCGATTATCTTGAAATCATCCCATTTTTCTGTCCTTTGAACAGTAGTACAAATAAGACGTGGTCGTTCGAAGTGTAAGACCACACTTGAACATTTTCACTTCTTCTTTTCCAACTCCACATTTTGTCGTGTGAAAGCTCCTTCGAAGGGGACACCCTTCGAATAGGCGTTCGAATGGCCCTTATGACTTTGCTTCCTTTTATTCATCCTTGCCCTTTATTTTGTTCAGCTTGCCTTAACCCTTCCTCAATGTATTTTTGGTGCCTTTTTATGCCCTTAAATGCCAAATTTACATCCTATAAATATGCAAACACCAAAAATATAAAAATATAAAATATTTAATATAAAATTAGATAATAGGCAAGCATAAATGAGTAATTGGCATGTTTTAATAGTAAAATAATCATAACTTTTCACGCTAAGCAGTAAACTAATTGACCTCAGACATTATGAGTCTCATCATTAGTAGAGGTAGGCTAAGGCTCCGTTTGGGAAACCCGGTTAGCTTCAACAGTGCTTGGTCAATTTTACCATCTTACATTTTAACCTTCTTTTAAACTTTCAAGGGTAAAAATGTCAAATTAACAAAAACTAAAAATCCACCTCAAAAAAAGCCACTTTTTTTTCCTTCCCAAACACAAATTTAGCTAGCTTATTTTTAGCTAGTAGCTAGAAATAAGCTAGCTAACTTTCTTCCCAAACCAAGCCTAAGTGTTATAGAATCATCAATGAGGTTGATACTATGTTTTAAGTTGGTGTGGATGAGCCTTGCTCTAGAGATTTGAAATGAAAGCTAGTGCCTTACATGTAACTTAGGAAATGGAGCATTGCTCCAGAGTAAAAAGAAAAGTTAGCACCTCCAGCATAACTGGGGAAAAGAGCCTTGTTCCAGAGGAGAAAAAGGCAGCTAACACCAAGCACATAACTAAGGAATGGAATTTTACTCTAATATGGAATTTAGTTCCAAGAGTGCGCCTTATGCAAATGAGTGAGTGTTTATCATTCAGGAAAGGAGTTTAGCTCTGATGTGGGGCTTAACTCCTAGTGACAATGGTCAAGTCTGTATCATATGGGCCTAAGAGCCAAGAGTGATATAAGTGATATAGTTGATACGATCAAGTATATCATAAGCATATTGAATGTGATGATAGTTTATATCTTAACATTTATCCCATATCATAGATGACATTGAAAGATGAATATCAGTTATATCTATTGGAGTCATAACTTAGAAATCATCGGCTTAGCTAATCCTCTGTTATTCCTAGTCTCTAGAGCCTCGCTTACTCAGGTGAATGCTTTGCATTAATAAACATTTGATTTCTAAGTTTGTATCTACTCAAATGTGTGTGTGTTTGCATATACGAGTGTTTCAAACATGTCAAGTCCTATATAAACATGTCAAAACATGATGCATGGAATAACATAGCATACGTTAGCATGGTAAATGATGTCCTATCATGTTATATCATGATAAGTGATAATGATAGAACATGTTAGCGTGGCATAACATGATACTATTACATAGTGGCATAGTATATCATGTTAATGGCATGTTGTGGCATGTTGATGCATCATGATATCATGGTATGAAATGTCATGGTAGCATGTGAACATGACAAGATATGATGGTAGTATGATATGGGTGCCCTATGTGTGATGTCTAGAATTTTGCTAAGTTAGCTCGTGTAAATCTAACCAATATCATACATTGGGCTCGGCCTAAATTAGAGTTATGATCAAAGTACCTTTTATTGACAAAGGTTTTTTATTTACAAAATTAAAATTATTTTATTCTAATCATAAAAATAAATTTAATTAAAAATAAAATAAAGATTATTGAGAGATAAAATTTGGAGTCATAGCCTTGTCTTGAATCCTGCAAAGTGCCGAGTGAGTAAGTGTGAAAAATGAGAAGGGGGCCTTTTATTTATAGGCCTTCTCCTACGCTAATCCAAAAGTTCTTCGAGCTTACAGATGAAAAATCTTGCCTACCTTCATGGGCAGAGAACCCTACCTAACTTTGTAGGTGGAAAATCATGCTTGGTTTCATAGGCGGAGGCCTAGCTTTATGGGCAGAAAAATCATTTTGGCTTCACGGGCAAAAAAGTTTGCCTTACTTCACAGGCAGATAATTTAGCTTGACTTCACAGGTAAAAACATTAACCACAAGCAAAGAAACTAACCACAAAGGGTGTGACATACCCATTGGACGAAATGCCCATTTTTAGGCCATTGTGGCTTATATCTTTAAGCTCAGGCCAATTTTGGTGAAGTTCAACTTAGGTTCTAACATGTTCAGGCCATTTCAAGAAGCTCTAGACAGGTTTTGAGAGCGCTAGAAGCTTATTAAACATCCTGACAAGCAAAATCGATATCTTTAGCACCAAATCAGTTCAGAATGGAGTCTCCATTATCTAGTTTTGGGTATCTTAAAATTACTACTTCAAAACGAGCTTAAATAGTGAGGGAGCTACCAGATTCCTCTCACTACCCCTTGTGGGCACCACCAAATGACTCTTCTTACTATTTTTAGGTATGAGAAATCCATTCTTGATGTCAAATTGACCTCCCTGTTGAGATTTTTTGGTAGATTGTGGGTTATTGGCTACTTTTTGGGGCTCAGTTCCTGAAGTGCTTCCCGATATTCAATTTGGTCTAGCTCGCTAAGGGTTACTTCAAAAATTGTATCCTTAGCATCAGTGTGAATTTTGGAGCCTTTCTAACTTGGTTTGGACAGCTAAATTTATATCTGTTATGCCTATAGCTAACTTTTTATCGACGGGATCTATTTTGCACCAATAGGAGCCATTTTGAGCTGATAGGAGCCAATTTAAGTCAGTAGGGCCCAGATAACCTCTGAAGGAGTATTTTAGTTGTTCTGAGCCATGTTATATGTCATCTAGCATGTTTTGGAATATTTTGTGTCTTCTTGTGTGCTTCTGGATTGATTTGGGTAGTCCAGTTGATATTGTCCTTTGGGTGCATTGGTAGAGACAATTCTTAACTTCTGGAAATTTTGTTAACATGGGAGTTAAATATTTTTGTCTTGGACAAATCTGTGTAGTTTGATGGTATTCCTCCTTAATCTAAGCTTTCAGCTTGATTTCTCTCTTTTTTTCAAGGACTTGATCGTAATTTATTTAGATGTTTGCTCTTTGTTGAATTCTGGTGCTTTGACATACCTATGATTAAAAGGTTTTAACTAGTAGAGTACCATTTAAGTAAAAGCCTTCGATATTGTAATTTTTAAATAAGAGAGCAAAATTTGTGTGTCTAAAAGAATATAATTTTGTTTGTTTTGACATCCCCTCTAAGACTTTTTGGTGGATTGTGGGTCATTAGTAACTTTTTGGGGCTTGGTTCCTGAGATGCTTACCGATGTTCGATCTGGTCTAGCTTAGTTGAGGGTTACTTCAAAAATGTATCCTTAGCATCTATATGAATTTTGGAGCCTTTCTGACTTGGTTTGAAGGCTTAATTTGTATCTGTTATGCCTGTAGCTAACTTTTTGTCAATAGGAGCCATTTTGAGTCAACAAGAGCCATTTTGAGTCAACGGGGCCCATATAACCTCCGGAGGAGTATTTTGGCTAATTTGAGCCATCCTATATGTCGTGTAGCACATTTTGGGATGTTCTGTGTCTTCTTATGTGCTTCTGGATTGATTTGGGTAGTCTAGTTGATATCGTCTTATAGGTGCATTGGTAGAGGCAATTCTTGACTTTTGGATTGAATTGAACTTTGGTTTTGGATTCTAGAAGTTTTGTTGATGTAGGTGTTACTAATTTTATGTCTTGGACATATCTGTATAGTTTGGAGGTGTTCTGCCTTAAATTATTCTTCTGGATTGACTTCTCTCCTTTTTTTAGGGACATGATCATCGTTAATTTAGATGTTCGCTCTTTGTTGAATTTTGGCGCTTAGACATATCCTACGATTAAGAATTTTTAACCAGTAGAGCACCATTTAAGTAAAATCCTTCAATATTGTAATTTTTAAATAAGGGAGCAAAATTCTGGTGTCTACAAGCATACTTAGAATAATTTTCTTTGTTCTCCTCTTCTTCTTCTATTTTATGTTTTTAGTTTAGGTTTTTTATTTTTGTTGAAGACTTTAAACTTTCTTTTTATTTTTAAGCAATGTAGGATTTTTATTTTATGTCTTCCCCATTATTCTCCCTTTTTACTCAATCCATTATTTTTTATCTCAGGTTTCAATAGTGCAAATTGATTCCATAGTAATAGAACATACTCTTTAATTCCAAGGACTTACTTCTTGTAATTTTCAATTTCAATTTATAATGTAGCTGTTTGTCCTTCCACAATGTGGATTTACACCTCAAGTGCAAGGTAGTGTGATATAACAATTTAAATTTATAATAGTGATGTACCAATCGTACCTACAGGAAGAGGTGTTGTTACTCGCAATTCTTCTTCTCTTATTTAATAGGTGTCACACAATGAAAATCAAAGAAAATCAAGTTTAATTTTTGAAATAAAACTTACTTACGCATTTCGTCAAACACCCAGGAGGCTAAAATAAAATCCAATGTAAAATGAATAAAAACTGAATTAAAATCAATTCTAATAAAAGAAATTAAAATCAATGAAATTAAAAAGGCTAGTGATGAAGGCTAATCCATCGAACCATTATGTAATTGAATCAATTTATAAGGCGAACATATTTACCTATATATATCTTAGCAAACCATCACAAGGTGGGATGATTTAGAGAACTGAAGTCCAATTCCTAGGTCACTTAGGGAAACAAAGCATCAAATATATATAACATGCATAATTGATCTCGTAATGTAAATATTCTAGCAAAGGCTCAACATGTAATCAGACTCAACAGAAGCATTATGTATACAAACACTTTGTCACACCCCTAATCTCATAGTTTGAGACCGACGGTATGGGAATGTAAAAACTAAATAAATAAATAAGATCCAATCCAAATTCAATTCACGTTAAGTTATCAATATACCCAAAATCATTACTCATTTCTATATTAAATAATATGTAATTAAGTCACAATCAATTTATCAATAACATAATCCTCTTTAACATCATTTCTAATGACCACATCTAACGTCTGCACGGTTAGAATAAATACAATAATCAAGTGTATATTTTCTCAAATTAATGACATCATAAATGTAAATAATAAACCCAAACCTTGGATCAAACAGTTTATAATAATAATAATTAAATTCTTAATTAAGAAGAATAAACATAATTATTATTACCAATAGTTAAGACTGAACCTAAGCTACTCAAGCCTAAGCTACTCACATATCCCACTTCGGGAATCAGGTCACCGTAGTTCTTAATTTATATCTCTTATTTCATGCCTAAACTCAGGATCAACCGGATAAACCATACATCTCATCAATCAGTGTCATAGCCACATTATATCAACATCTCAATATAAAAGAATATAAATGCAATCTCATGCAAGTGGGATGTGATGGAATGTAATGTCAATGCATATTCTAGTCTCTATCTACCCCCACCGTATCCTGGACGGGTGACGCTTAGTAAAGTACACGGGGTCATTAATCATATCATTTACATTTACAGTGAACGTATATCTCAATATATATATAAACTGAGTAGGGTGACACCCCAATGGTGTGAGACTCGGAGAACCATGTTACACCCCCTAGCCCTTCTGCTAGGGAACTTTATTACACCCCTAGTCAAGCATCTACTTAGTTCAAGTAGGGTACAATCACAGGTGGGAAACTGTGTTACACCCCTACCCGTGTAAAACTCAGGGGAACCGTGTTACACCCCCTGGCCCTTCTGCTAAGGAACCATGTTACACTCCTAGTCAGGCATCTGCTTAACTCAAGTAAGAAATCAATATAAATAGTAGTTACAGAAGCGAGTAACACCCCCATTAGCTAAGACTTAGGGGAACTGAGTTACACCCCTTATCCCTTTTGCCAGGGAACCCTGTTACACCCCTAGTCAAGCATCTATTTAGCTCAAGCAAGAAATCAATATAATAACATATCAAGATTAACGTCCCAGTTCCAATAATTAAACTCTAGTCATATATATCTTCTAGGGATCATCCGGTATTTTCAAAGTCTCATTTCATCGTTTTCTCAAAATCATGGATCCCGTCCATATATATAACCTGTGCCTCAGCACGTCCATAATATTAACTTGGCACTCTCAGCCAATCAACAATCACAACATAAAATCAGATGATGTAACCCAGCCTGATGCGCATGATATGCTCAATCATATAAATAAATATCATTTTAATATAAACGTGCATTCTCAATAGGTTTGATAATAATTTGGGATTCTTTTTATCCTTAAGAATCCATAATAAGTAGGTTTAGGCACAAAACATGCTTTTAGAAATCAAATTATAACATTTTCAAAATTCTACCAAACTGGTGTCCAGACACCCTAGGTTGTGGTCTAGACACCCCAAACAGTAGGTTCACACACCCCCAATTTGGACACCTTGGTCGGCCAGTCCAGACACCAGAGTCCAATGCCTAATTCCTAGGTTCATTTTCAATGAAACCTAACTTCAATTAATTCCCCAAATCACCCATTCAAGCCTCAATCTCTATAATAACTCATGTATAAACACTTAAAATAATTAAATCATATATTTCTACAACACTCAATCGAAGAATAACTCAAATATATGCAAGATCGTCACATTCATGTGTATATATATATATACACACATTCATATATACATATATATACACATACAAAGCTCAGGATATTCAACCAAATCAAGCATATATATATACATCAAAATCATCCTGACAACGTTCAAAACACGAATATAAGTCTCACTTACCTCGAATCCAAAGAGAGAAGAACAAATGAGAAGATTTAGATTTTGGTGCTTGAACTTCAAACACTTGTATCCTTTACCTCAAGCAAAATCATAAGAAACGGACACCAGCACAACGTTCACGGCATTGAATACTATCCCGACCCGCTGATATTCCTTCTTGGAACCTATTTTCTCTCTACTTTCTCCCTTCTCTCTTCCCCCATTCTCCCCTTTTTGTCTAGAATCTACTAGAACCAAAGAAAAAGAAAGAAGAAAAGAAAAAGAAAAAAGGAAAGGAAAGAGAAAAGAATGATTGGGCCCTTGGCACAATTGTCCAACCTAATACCACTTTAGGCCAAACTCGGCTCAGGAAAAATAAAATAAACACGACTAAACAAACTCAATCTTGGTCTAATTAGTTTATTGGCCTAAACTAATACATAAATGGTCAAAAATAAATATCAGATATTATACACTTGGCGTGCATACAAAGTCTAGAAAAGCATATAACATGAGAGGTTTTGATGTAAACCACCTATGGAGACATTCTTTCAAACACCTTGTGTGCATGGCATGAAAAGGTAAGGTAGAAATTTCATACAAACAAAGGACTGAAAGAAAAATCAATCAATCAACAACTAAGTACGTAAAAATTGGAAATATATTGCAACTTATACCTTAATTGATCTAGTTACATGATGATCTTCAAGGATTCCAAATTCCTTTGTCTTAATCTACTCTAAAAAATGAAGGAAATTACAAAGGGAAAGGAATCTAATTAAGGAATTAGAGACAAACCCAAAACCTCTCTAAGCTACTTTATGAAATGTTCCAAGTCTTAAACTATGCCTCCAAAACTATCTCTCACGTAACCCTCTAGTCTATTTATAGTCCTCCCATTCCAATATTACAAATATGTCATTAAAAATCTAGATTTCAGTTGGGTTGCCTAGACAACTATCTGAACAAGGTCTAACACTTAGTGAGAATTCTGGCTTATTTCCTGTTCTAATTTCGAGCTGGATTTAGAGTACCAAAATGATGTAGTTTGGGGTTGTTTTCCCATAAAATTTTTATATTTCCTTCTCGTCTTTCCAACGCAACTAGACTTGCCTAAATTTGACTTCTAGAACTCCAAATATAGTCCAAAAACTGAGATAAGTTCTAAATTGCGGGAAACCATCCAGGTAGACTTGGACTTCTATGTTTTAGCTTAGTTTTGGACTTCAAAAGGTCTTGGACTCCATGAAATTTGTAGGCCTATGTCTTAGCTTTCCAATGAGCTAAGAAACACCTAAAATCAAGGTCTATAGCTTAAGTTATGGCCTGAAAACCAAACAATGTTCTAGCTTGACATGGATGTGCTCTCTATTGTGTGCACAGCTATCTGGACCAAGGTCTATCCCAACAGGGTTCCAGACAAGGCTCATGAAACGTAGATTTTTCTTAATTTTTTCTCTGTTACACACCTTTGTTGATTGAACATTGGTTTGCATCATAGGCTATGGGTTCGAACATGGGTCTATTTCTTTCTCTTTTTGCTTTCTTTTTATTTTAATTCACATCTTTTTGATCAAAACTTTCTTGCAAGCACCTAAAATGGGAGAAAAACAATATTTAGGCATATCTTACTCATTTTAGCCTTTAATTATGCATGACTAATTACATTTTAAAATGCTTAAATAGTCATTTTTATTGACTAATCGCACCTCCCAACCTAACATTGCCAGTCTCTTCTAATGCTCACAATAAACACAAGAGGAAAGTGGCAATAGGCAAAATAGGATCACAAAGAATAAGGGTAACATAAGAGATTATTAAACTAGGAAAAGAAAAAAAATAAAGCAAATCCACTTTCATATGAAATGACAACTACACTTAGCACGTATAGTAAGCCTTTTAAACCCTTAGGTTCCTCCTAGTGGACGAGTGAAATCTCGTGAGGGTATGCAATGATACTACCAACAAATATCTAGATTGATCTAATGAATGATATAATCCAATCAAGTAACTCATGGTTCAATTTCAATATCAAACAAGTTACATAATCCAAGTATTGCATATATCATTCCAATGCATATTAAACAAGTTCAAATCAACCACTAGAACTCAAGTATGCTAATTCTTTTTATTCAATCAATTTGATCACCAATCATACCTAATGACATGGCCTCGACTTCAAATGTGACCAAGTTCTCCACTCACAAATGAATTCACTCAAGAAAAGTTTCTCTCATGGCTCTTATAAGAATACAAAGACAAAGACATGCAACAAACCCAATCAAGACATGAATGAAAAAATTGAAACATAATGAGTTGTATAGCCTCATGAATGGATATCTCAATGCATTATTAAATGTAAACATTACTCTAACCCACATGAAATGGATCGATGTATCCATGAGTGTCATTCCCTGAAAGTCCATCAGGTCTTTACTAGGCTATAGCTTGGCCTTTGGAAATTGGCTAGATAATAACAGATAGGGAATTTCAAAGTGCATGTCTAAGGATATCATGAAAGTGCAATATAATAATTCATTCCAACTCCTCCTTTCATACACCTTAAATGCCAACCATGAAGTTTTATTGAATTATAACTATTCTTTTTTTTTTGGGTAACTCAGAACTCGTACCAGTTAATTGTAGCCCTCAATGAATCGCGTAACCAATGGGTCTTATACTTATTTTCTCTATTCTTTTTCCTTTTTTTTTCTTTTTTTTTTATTCTTTTCTTTTCTTTTTTTTTTCCTTCTAATGAATTGCCCTTCATTCCTAGCTTCTTTCTTTCCAATTTCCATCCTCATCATTACAATACCCATCTATGTTAAATAATGATGCACTTAACATCCCATGGCATTCAAGGGTTGGTTTAAATATATAAATGGGGCTAAAGGTTCATATATGTGGCCAGAAAATCAAAGAAAATCCATTCTTTAGGCTTCAAATTGGCTCCAAAGGTGATTTAATCGAATAAAGGTTTAAGGCTCCAAAAATATGAAAGATGGCCTAACATCACTTTCAAGGGTCACAACAAATCATAAGATGCATTGATACACTTATACAAGTCAATGTAGTGCCTTGTGTGCATTGAGGCCAAAACAAATAAGTGTGATGAAGCTATTCAAAGACTAGTGAGACGAACACAAGATAGAGCATAAAGTATGTAACCCTCAAAAACAAAGATAAAGCTCGAAAGCTCACACAATAGGATTCCAGTCTCCACGTATGTCATGGCATACTCAAGTGACTAAATCTCATGAACAACAATCCTTAACACACTCTCATCTAATGATCTCAAAAGACATATTCTCTAGGCATTAGGAAATTATATACTCTACTCGAATCATGCACCTTATTCAGCATTGAAACCAAATCACTAATTACTCTTATAGAATAATACCAACATAAAACCAATCGAAGGAGACATGCAAGGTCCAACTCATGTTAAGTGAAACAATTAAGTTCAAATACACTTCAATTTCGAAAAATTTTGACAATTTTTGCAATAGAAGCACAAATATCATCATGCGAACCCCACCCCCAACCTAAATTCTATATTGTCCCCAATATAATAACCATGAAGCTAATGTGGGCTAGTTGTATGAAAGTGAGCATGATAAAGAGCATATAACCATATCCACTTACGGCCTCATTCAATCAACCAAGCATAAGTCAAGCACGCACCTATTATTTAAACTACTTAAGACATCACCCAATCCACCCCCAACCTAGATTCTACAGCACTCCCAACCACAAGCATATATAATCTTAAGTACCAAAATGGAATTGTGAGAATAAGGAATGGAGGGAGAAAGGAAATTACCTCAAGAGCTTTCTTATTTAAAAAAAAAAAAAAAAAGAGAGAGAGAGAGAGAGAGAAAATATTCAAGAAAAATGTTAGAAATAAAAGAAAAGAAAAATTAAGGAAAAATAAAACAAGAAAAAGTTAGTAAATAGAATAAATTAATAAAATAAGTAAAAATCTAAACTAACAAGAAATAAGAAAATAAGAAAAATAAAAATCTACCTACTATGTACATGAAAAATAGGAAAGAAAGGTCATCCAACACCTACCCTATCGTTGGCTTTACCAAATGCCTTTATTAATAAAATGTTCTCTCCAGACCCATAGAATCGAAGATGGGTAAACTCCAGGTGTATGTGGCACTGGATATAATGTGGCCAAGTAGGTTCCATAGCACCCCAGATAAGACCCACTATGAAGGTTAAATGTGAATGTGGAATGCTCTAATAAACACTCAACAGCAAAAAAGTCGATGTGAGCTACCTCCTTATGATACTCTACCACATTTCCTCCCCAAGTGTGGTCAATCTCAGTCAAGTCGCACACTAACCCCCTAATAGAGCACTTAGGTGGGGTAAAATCAAGAGAATAAAAGTGTGTATTACTCCCACTCTCAGTTGCACAAGTGAGTGATATGGGTGAGACTGACTCAATACAAAACTCCTCAATCCAAATGACATGTCCACTCTTAATATGGGACTTAGGTTTCTGAAGAATAGCCTGAATGAAAAAGGTAAAATTGGCATCATGCTTGGGGGTGGTGATAGGTGAGGAACATGCACTAGTGAAAGGCTCCACACATGCTAGACTAATGCTTACTGGACTCAGTATGGGTGAAGGATGGCACATGGTCAAGAAAGTCTGAGACAATTGGAGTTGTAGACTCCTCCCTTATGCTATCCACTAAATAAGTGGTCTCTAAAGGTGTATTATCATCGAACAAAGACCACTCAACTTTAAAAGTATCAACAGGTGACATGGGGGTAGGACAATCAGTATAAATGTATGTGGGCTCGTGTATTGCAACATCAGGCAAAGTATCCTCAAAACCCTCACTATTTCCCTCAAGACCCGCAATAGGAATGTTACTAATGAATGCTCAAGGTTACGGGGACAAGTTCCTACAAAAACCTCAAGAAGTGTCTCCAAGTCAGAACAAGACTCTATGGTAGACTCTAAAGTTGGGACATCATATGTAAGTGACATCTTATGATCACGATGTTCAGTCTCCATGAGTGGTGTGGGGTGTGAGCATGTAAAGTCAGAATATGATGCTGTTTTAAATGTGCTAGATGTAATAATACGATCAATGTCTCCCCTAGGTTTCATGTTCTCAAAGAGAGACTTAAAATGATACCATGCCATATCCAGGGTAAGATTAAGAATCTCATAAAGAGTATAAACTGTGTCTGGATGCAAACCTTGAAAGAAGTAATTCAAAATGCACCATAAATCTAGGTGATGGCTTGGGTAGAATTGTAAAATATTGTTGAACCTTTCCTAACATTTAGAACATCTCACCCGCTTTTTGTGAATAATGTTTTAATTGAAATTTAAGGATGTATGTCCTATTCATGGTGGAAAAGTGATGGAAAAATGTATTCCACAAATCTTCCCAAGTCGAAATAGAATATGTGGCATAGTACCGATCAAGAGCTATTTCATACAGTGATATAGAAAAAAAATTCATCATAAAAACATCATCCAAGCAACCATTAGTTTGATGCACACAAGCCAACTCAAAGTTTTCAAGATGGACTAGGGGGTCCTTATGTTCATGGCCACAGTATGAAGGTAGCATGTGTGGTTTCTAGAACAAAATGTGTGCCAGAAATCTCCTCTAGATAACCAACATGTGAGTAAGTGGTGTTGGGTGAACTGTATGTGCATACATTGAAATCCATGTTCATCATTAAAATGTAAAAATTAAAGAAAAGAAATAAAAATATAAAAACTAAGCTAAGTATGCAAATTAAACTAAATCAATGTGAGCTAACTAAATGGCAAGCAAATGCAATATGCTACAATGCAAAAAGGAAGAACAACTACAAACTAAGAGAATAGAGATAGGAAAGAATATTCTCAATTGCTTAAGATGATTCAATCCTAGCTCTAAATTATATGCAAGCAATTGCTCTCCCCTGCAACGGTGCCAAAATTACTTGTCATTCCACAACGTGAATTTACACAAGGAGAGACATTGTTATTCACAATTTTTCCTCTTTTGTTTAATAGGTATCATACAATAAAAATCAAAGAAAATCAAGTTGAATTTTGGAAATAAAGCCTACCTAGTTATTTCATCAAACATCTAGGAGGCTAAAATAAACGTCAATGTAAAATGAATAAAAATTGAATTAAAATCAATTATAATGAAAAGGAATAAAAATATATGAAATTAAAGAGGCTAGGGACCAAGGCTAACCCATCTAATCTTTATGCAATTGAATCAATTTAGAAGGCAAACATGTCTATCTATATGCATCTATGTAAACTATCATAAGCTGGGTTGATTTAGAGAAATGAAGTACAATTGCTAGATCACTTAGGGAAACATAGCATCAAATATAAATAGCATGCATAATTGATCTAGGAATGAAACTATTCTAACGAAGGCTTAACATGTAGTCACACTCAACACAAGCACTATGTATACAAACACTCGGCATGCATATAAAGTCTAGAAAAGCATATAACATGAGAGGTTTTTCTTTCAAACACCTAGTGTGCATACTATTTTGCACACTAGCACTAATCATACATGACATGAAAAGGCAAGGTAGAAATTGCAAACAAACAAAGGATTGAAGGAAAAATCAACCAATCAGCATCTAAGTATGTAGAAATTGGAAGTATATTACAACTTGTACCTTAAGTGATCTAGTTACGTGAAGATCTTCAAGGATCCCAAATTCCTTTGCCTAGATCTGCTCTAAAACATGAACAAAATTGCAAGGGAAAATGAATCTAATTAAGGAATTGGAGATAAACCCCCAAACCTCTCTAAGCAACTATATGAAATGTTCTACTTCTCAAACTATGTCTCCAAAGCTATCTCTCATGCAACCCCCTCATCTATTTATAGTCCTCCCATTCCAATATTATAAATAAATCATTAAAAAATTAGATTTTTGGTTGGGCTGTCCGGATAGCTGTTCGAACAAGGGTTTGACACTTAGTGAGAATTTTGGCTAATTTCCTTGCTGGCCCAAGGCTTGTAAAGTTAGTTTTATAATTGATTTTGATGATAACAAACATTGAATTAAATTTTCATAATTAATTTTCAAATAGACATTGTAAGAAATGTTACAATTCATTTGATAGATTCAAGATATTAGAGTTGAAAGAAATTGATATTATTTTTTAGATATTTTCACATAATTTGGATGAAGGAATAAAGGAATTTCAAAGCTTGGAGTAATAGAAATCAAAGTAAGATGAATATTTGAACTAGAGGTTAACTCGGATAAACAGAGAAATCAGACATGTGTTAGTATATAGATAATATCTTACGATCCAACGGTTCAATTTTCATGAAATTTTAATATAGTAAACTAGACTTCCATATCTACAACTTTACCGAAGGGAGATTTTTGTGAATCGGACGTTAAGGTATCAAAACATGAGTTGGAACATTAGGCATTACAGAAAAGTTTTTAATTCTGGATTCTGGAGCTAGTCTTAGTTTTTGAGACATAACTCATATTCTACAGCTTTAAAAATTCTGATTTTTGGTGAGTGAAAAGAAGACTCAAAAATCTACAACTTTTGTAGTTTAAGTTTCTTCTAATTCTAAAAGTATCCTAGTGAAACGGAAGCTTAAACGGGAAACACAGATTCAGAATGTCAGAAAAAGCTATCAGAAGCTGGTCTCGGTTCAGAAGCCATATCTGACTATCTAACCGTTGGATGAAGCTCAAAATTTGACATGTGATAGCTGACTTATATATCTACAAAGTCTTTAATCTGAGTAAATGTCAGATTTGAACGTTCTGAGGGTGAAAAACGGTCACAAATATATCTCAGAAAATCTGAATCTGAAAGACAGCATTGGAAGCAAGGAAATTCAATTTCTTTCAAGGGCAAAAGTGTCTTTTCACTTAGTAACGGCCATTTGCAGATTTTCATCTATAAATAGAGCCTCAAACTCAGATTCAAGAAGAGGAACAAGGCAAGAAAGAAGTGCTTACAAAGAGATACAAGAAATTCCATATCTTTGCAAACATAGAGTGATTTCTTCTCACATTTGTGCTTCATCTTTCATATTCAACTTATGAGAGTTTCTTTTTGATTTGATTGAGTTATAAACTCATCATTGTTGTTGTAAGAAAGGGAAATTTAAAGCCCTTTTAATTTGTGAGAGTTGGGTGAGCTCTTGTTGGTTTTGGTTCAAGTGTTTGAACCAAAACAAGAGACTTTCTTTGAGAGAGACTTGTGTGAGTGATTTGGGAATAAAATCACTTGGGAAAGGTTTCTAGCACCTTGGGAAGCTAGTGTGTAATAAGCTCTTCAAAGAATAGTGGAGAAATCTCAAGGAAGGCCTTGGGGGAGTGGACGTAGGCAACATTGAAGCCGAACCACTATAAATCGATTGTGTTTGCTTCTCTTCCCTTCTCTTTATATTTATTGCAAACACTAGCACTCACTCTTCATTCACAAATATTGAATAATTGTTTTTGGTGCATTTCATATTCATCTTGACATATTTGTTTTAGGGTTGAAATTTTTATTTGCAAAATTTTTAAGCAACCCTATTCACCCCCCTCTAGTGTTGCTATTTGGGACAACAGACCTGATTTTGAGCTGGATTTAGAATATCAAAATGACATAGTTTGGGATTAGTTTCTCATAAAATTTTTAGATTTCCTTCTCAGCTTTCTAACACACTTAAGCTCACCTAAATCTAACTTCTAAAACTCTAGATATAGCCAAAAAACTGAGAAAAAGTTTGAGCCATAGGAACCTTCCAAGCAGATTCAGACTTCTATGTTTCAACTCAGTTTTGGACTTCAAAATTGTAGAACTAGGCCTTAGACTCTCATGAAAATTGTAGGCCTATGTCTTAGCTTTCCAATGAGCCAAAGAACACCTATAACTGAAGTCTGTAGCTCCAGTTATGGCCCAAAAACCAAATAGCATTTTGGCTTGGCATGGATGTGCTCTCTGTTGTGCACACGGTTGTCTGGACCATAAGGCTCCTAAAACTGAGATTATTCTTGATTTTTTCTTTGTTACTCACTTTTGCTGATCAAAATTTTGTCCGTACCATGACTTGTTCGAACATGTGTCTGAACATGGGTCCATTTCTCCTCCTTTTACTTCAATTCACATCTGTTTGATCAAAACTTTCTTGCAAATACCTGAAACGGGAGAAAAATGACATCTAGGCATATCTAACTCATTTTGGACTTTAATTATGCATGATTAATCACATTTTAATATGCTTAAATTGTCATTTTCTATGACTAATTAGTAGCCTAAGCTCCCCTTGGCTACAAATCATTGAAAATGAATTGTTGAGAAGGGTGGTTGAGCTTGTTTGGGTTTAAACTACAAATCATAAAATTGAATGAATGAAAAATAATTTTCTAGGTATTCTTCCATCGGAATCTCCTAATAATGTTATAATTGGGCAAGAGATTCAAGAATTCCAATTTCATGAAAACCCTACTTACAATTCCATGTCTTATTAAGATGAGCATATCATCTCCAATTTTAATAAAGAATAATTTTCCATCAAATTGAATATTATTAGCAAATTATAGACACCCCAATTTTTCTTACTTACTTTAAACTTACAATATTTAAAGCGTCTAGTTGAATACTGCTCTATTGATTAAGATCTCTTAATCATAGGGCATGCCAAAGTACTAGAAATTAACAAATGGTAATCAAAGTGCTAGCAATCAACAAAGAGCAAACATTTAGTAAAACGACAATTAAGTCCTTAAAAAAGGAGAAAAGTTAAGTTGGAAACTCATATCAAGGCAAAACACTACTAAACTGTGTAGTCATGTCCAAGACATCAAATCAACCACTCCTTCATCAAGAAAATGACTAAAATCCATAATCAAGGGTCGAATCAGTCTAAAAATCAAGGATGATCTCCAATGATACTTCCAAAGGACAATATCAAGTGAACTACCTATATCAAGTTAGAAACATTAAATATATATATATATATACAGGGGAACCTAGAACATACTAGGGGACATAGAACAAGGCTTATAATAGCCAAAAAACTTCTCCAGAGGTCATCTAACCCTCGTCGATTCAAAATGACTCCTACTGACAAAAATGAAGCTATTGGGGCACCAGACACAAATTAAGCCTCCAAATTAAGATAGAAAAGCTCCAAACCTCACAAGGATGCTAAGATTACAATTCTTGAAGTAACTCCCTACCTAAGCTAGACCAGAGCAAATGTCAAGAAATGCCTAGGGAACCGAGCCTCGAAAAGTTACCAAAGGCCTACAAGGCATCAAAAACATCTAGAGGTCAATCCAACAGCATGGATGAATTCTTCATACCCAAAAATGGTAATAGAAGTCATTCTAGTGGTTGACCGCTCTCTAATTTGGTAGTGGCTCACTCTCAAGTATAAGAGGTCGGTTAAGTTTAGTCTAAGTGAGTCCTAGGTCATCTTCCACAGGGAGCAAGGGTATGACTAAATCTTTGGAAAACTTGATTTTGAAAATGCTTGCCAAAGTTTAAAAAAAAAAAAAGATGAAAATGTTTTTGGAGTTTTCAAATAGTGAATTGTAATGATGGTTTGAAAATTGAAAACACAATTTAAACGAAAAACGAAAACATGAAGATGAAAACTTTAACAAACTACGCGAATTGAACTTAAGCAAACTATGTAAATTGAAACGCTTGGCTTTAACCTAATCCTGTCATATCCTCGAAGGGTTGAATTCGGATATGTATTTAACGTAACCTAATTCTTACACCTGTAATATTAGGTTGGAAGATTTAACGCTGGAAAACCCTTTCGTAAGGGAGTTCGAGATTCTAGGGTTTTGAATTTAAGTTCGAAGTCACTGGGACATGGAATTGACCTTCGTTTCGCATAAGTGTAAACGAAGTTCAATTTTATCACGGGTGATTCGTTTTCGATAACCTAGAATAACGATCCTTACATTTTTACTCAGAAGATAATAAACATATTGCACTTTACATTATCCAAATTCAACTCTCCAATTTCATCACGTTCCTAGATTAAAGCCAAGACAAACCCTAGCCTAGCATTGCAAAAGCATAAACAAAGCCTTTTGAAAAGAAAATTATCTTCATCACACAACAAAACATGAAAACAAAGTAGATCGAAAAGGTTTAGAGCGATTTCGAAAACAAACTAATCACAAACAAAGATTATGAAGTACTATGAAGCGAAAATAAAGAACAAAGCTATAGAAAGTAACGAACCTTTAATTGAAACAAAGTAATGAATATAACTTACAAGTTAATTTGCGTGCAAAGATGAAAACAAAGCTTGAATAATCCAAAGCAAAATCAAAACCGTAACCCCATTCTAAACTAAACTAAGAAAAGAGAAGAAGTGCGTAGGGTTTCAGAACACCATACATCAAATTTTCAACCTTTTATATCAACATATATTACAAGGGCATAAAGGTAAAAACACAGCTCAAACTTATTCTAAACTTGTGCTGGAAGAGTCCTCATGGGCTCCAATGGCTGAGGTGGGGCGCCAATGGTACAAGTGTTTGATGAAGTCCTCAAAGAGATAGCCAAAAGCAGCAGTCAGAACTCCCTTTCTGTGGGTGCCCACCTGATGAAGAGTGGGGCATCCAAGGGTCCTCAATGGCGCCCATGGGTATAGGTGGGGCACCCATGCCACTTGTGGGGCGCCCATGGTTGAGGTGGGGCGCCCGTCTGCAACTATAGTGAATAGTTCTTCTTGGACAGCTTTCTGTCTCTGACTTTCCGTGCGATTTTGACCCTCAAGATGATTGATTTGGGCTTTGGCTAAAACACGGAAGTTGTAGCCCTTCAAGTCTTGTTTCTAACCCAAAAAGAATGGCACCATTTCGAGTTGTGACAAAAAAGTTATGGCTGGAAAACTGAGAGGGTGTTGAGCTGGAACTTCAACCGCACACCACTTCAACTAGTTTGAACTTCAAACCACTTCCTTCTCCTTGGCACCTATGGTAGTTGATCTTATGCTTTGGGATGGCTCTTGGGAAGTTGAAGAAGTCTTGGGAGTCTTTGGACTCTTCTTGCACTTTCTTTATTTTGGCTTACCTTGGCTCCTCCTCATATGTAACCTTGGTGTTGTTTGGGCCAAAAACACCATATTATATCACCTGAAATATACACACACCAAGAATGCATGGAAATGAGATAATCACGCTAACACATCACCAATAATAACTGCAAATTCATAATTAGCATGCTCAATATATATATAATTGTACAATAATGCATACTAATCAGTGGTGCCTATAAGGGTTAATCAGAGGAATTAGGTAGCCTTGTAACCATTTCAGCCCGTTTCGGAGCAGCAATTTTTGGACAACCAAAACTTAGTGAAGAATCCATTTTGACCAATTTATCTCTCTAGAACATCTAAAAAGCTCACAACACTCCCAAAACCTATCCAGAACATGTAAAAATAGCCCGAACATGTCAGAACCTAACCCAAACCTCACCAAAACTAACCTGAGCTTGGAGTTGCTAGCCAAATTGGCCAAAAAAACGGCATGCCACCCAAATTGACTCCACAAAGGTTTATGGAAACTTTTTTCACCCACAAGGTCGGGCAGAATTGTTTGCCCACAAAGCTAGGCAAGATTTTCCCTCTCACAGGATTTTTTGCCCGCATTTACAAGTGCAAATTTTCAGCCACAAACGTAGACAGACTTTCTGATTAACATTGGCTCAAGCCTATAAATAGGAGGTTGCCTAGTTCATTTTTTCACATTCAAACACTTGACATGCTTGGAGCCCTCAAGGCGAGGCCAAAACTCCAAACTCTCTCTCTAGAAAAAACTTGCATCGGTAAAAATTTTCTTTGTTTAGAAATTTTTATTTTATTTTTAATTTAATTTTTTTGCATAATAGAATAAAATAATTTTATTATGTAAATAAAAACTTTTTTTTTTTTTTTAGGAAAGGTATTCGAAACATAACTCAAGTTCGAGTTAAGTTCGATGTATGGTATTGACCAGATTTATTCGAGATAACTTAGTAGAATTCCAGACATCACACATAGGACACCTACATCATGCTACCAACATACCATGCTATGTTCACATGCTATAATAACATGTCAACCATGATATCATGATGCATTACCATGCTACACCATGCCATTAACATGTTGTATCACGCTATAACATGCCATTAACATGTTGTAGACACCCCAATTTTGCCTCTTTTACTTAAATATTGCAATATTTAATGCTTTTACTTAAGTAGCACTCTACTAAGTAAGTTCTCTTAATCGTAGGATGCGTCAAGCACCAAAAATCAACAAAGAGCAAACAATCAGCAAAATAACGATTATACCTCTAAAAAAGAAAAAAGTCAAGCTAGAAGGTCAAATCAAGATAGAATGTCACCAAATTACACTAGCATGTCCAAGACACCAAACAAATAGCTCCTACATCAACAGAAGAGCTAAAAGTCCAAAGCCAAGGGTTAATTCAGTTTAGAAGTTAAGAATAACCTCTACTAACGCACCTGAAGGACAGTATCAAGTGGAATACCCAAATCAAATTAGAAGCATATAAGAAGATATAAAACATCCCATAATATGCTAGATAATATATAACAAAGCTCAAAATAGCCAAAATACCATACCATAGGTCATCCAGGCCCTGCCAAATCAAAATGGATCCTACTGACAAGAATGAAGCTATCAGCACACCAAACACAATTTAAGCTTTTAGATGAAATTAGAAGATCCTCAAATTACATAAAAATTTCAAGAATTCATTCTCTAAGGTAATGACATAGCTAGATCTAGTTAAGTTAAACCTTAAGAGGTCCCCATGGAGCCTCGACTTAAAAATTCATTAATATTTTGTAAATTCATAAAAATATATTTTTTTAAAATGTTTAAATTCATTAATATTTTTTTAAAATTTTTTTTAAAATTCATAAAAATGTTTAGGAGTACCGCCAATGGAATTTTTGGATTCTGCATACCTAAAAATAGGAAGAGTCATCCTGGTGGTGCCTTCAATGGTTAGCCAAAAGACTTGGCTAGCTTTTTTTCCATTTTAACCTATTTTGAAGTAGTAGTTTTCAAATAGACATAACCCGATCCTGGAGAATCTAAATTGAACTAAATTTTGATCTAATTGGTTTAATTCTCCCCAAAAAGTGCCCGAGAGGTCTCTGGAACTCTCAAAAACTGCCCAAAACTTCCTAAAATGACCTAAACCTATCAAGATAATACCTGAACCTAGTCGAACATAGCTTGAGCTGGGGGCTACAGGCCAAATGGACCATTTTCCTATAACAAGCCACCAAACCCCTTAGCCATTTTGCCTGCTAGGTTATGCAAAAATGTTCACCAGTGCTACAATTCATTCTGCCCGCAAGGCCAAGCAAGCATTTTCGCTTGTGAAGCTAGGCAAAGCTTTCTGCCAACAAAACTGGGCAAGATTTTTTACCCGTGAAGTTAGGCAAGAGTTTTTGCTCATAAGCTCAGGCAGACAATTTTACCCAATTGGTCGGGCAAAAGCTTTGTTCGGGTAAGGAAAAAAACCTATAAATTGGACATCCCCTCCTCATTTCTTTCATTCAACACTTGGCGCACTTAAGAATTCTCAAGGTAAGACCAACTCTAGACTCTCTCTCTCTCCAGAAAATTTTTATTTTGTTTTTGAATTAGTTTATTTACATAATTAAGATAAAATAATTTTAATAATATAAATAAAAATTATTTGTCAATGAAAGGTATCTAGATCATAACTCAAGTTCGGGCCAAGCCTGATATATGATATTGACTAGATTTACCCAAGATAAATTTGTAAAATTTCAAACTTCATACATATAACATACCTACATCATACTACCATGCCATAACATCATTCTACCATGCTATGCCATACCATAAAAGCATGTCTACCATGTTATATCATGTGATAACATCACAATATCATGCCAAACTATGTCGAACATCATATTTTACGTGCCATGTCATCCCTATCATGTTATGCCATTCATATGCTACCATGACATGTCATATCATGTTGCATTATGATGCTATGCCATGCCATTACCATGTCATTACCGTACAGCACCATGCTACCTGCCAAATCATCATGTTATGCCATGCTAACATGTCTTATCATCATCATGTATCATGGTATATCATGCTAGGACATCATTTACCATGTTAGCACATGCTATGACATGTCATGTACAATGTGTCAACATATTAGCACAAGCCTGCACATGCTAGAACACATCCAGACATGTAAACACGAATCTACTTGGGCAGATACAAACTTAGAAGTCAAATGCTTATCAATCCAGAGCATTTACCTAAGCGAGCAAGGCTCCAAAGATTGAGAATGATTCAAGAATGTTTAATTATGACTCCCTTAGATATATCTGACATGCATCGTTGAACTGTCATCCATGTTAGAATACAAGTTGTCATCATATTTAACATGTCCATGGCATATGTAATCATAAAACTGTATCACTCACATTACACTAGTATTCTAGGCACATAGACATAATTGTCATCACCAAGAACTGAGCTCTCGATAAGAACAGAGTTCATTTCTCAAATGATAAACAATCACTCACACGTGTAAGGCGCATCCTTGGAGTAAGGTTCCTTTCCACAATTATATGGAAGTTGTTAACTGTCCTTTATCATTTGGAGCAAAGCTTCTTTCTCTAGTTACACGTAAGGCACTAAATGTCTATTCTCTCTGGACCAAGGCTCCATTCCCCAGTTATGTGCCAAACACTAACTATCTTTTCTTATCTAGAGAGCACCTACCTTTCCTAGTTACATGAAAGGTGCTAGCTGTCTCTTATCCTCTAGAGCAAGGCTCATTTCCTAATTACGTGCATGGGGTTAACTGTTCTTTTCACTCTGAAGGTAGGCTCCTTTTCCCAAGTTAATTATGTGTAAGGCGTTAACTGCTCTTTTTCCTCTGAAGTAAGGCTCCTTTTCCAAGTTAAGCACAATGTATAAACTGTCTTTTATCATCTAAAGTGAAGCTTTATTCCCAAATTATGCATGAGGCTCTAACTTTTATTTCAGTCTCAGAGCCAGGCTCTATCAATACAAAGACAATTACTCTTAATACAAACCTAGAGCTAGTCTCTTTCTTTCCATCATTTTATATCAAAAGTAAGGCTTTTTTTACTGTATATAACACTACCTAAGGCCAATTAGTTTGCTGCCATGGCATTCTGATCACACTTACATCCACGCATACATATTAGCACATCACATTTATACAAGGCATTGATTTAAAACTACATTGACCTGATCCCTTAATATGGTCTATAGATAGCTCGAGCAGGTAGCTTGAGTCTTATCACTATGGTCTTCATTAGACCATCTGCACGAGGTGCAACCTAGACTTGGAGCAAGGCTACTATATCCATCCATCATTGCATAAACACATAACAATATAATTCAAATCACCTTAGGTCTGAACTACGATAACCTGATCACTTCACAAGGTACATAGGTAGTTAGAGCATATAGCTTAAGTTTGGTCACCTTGTTCATCATAGACTATATTTCAATGCACACTTCATTCTCAGCGCATGCACACACACACACAGAGAGTTATGCATAAGGGCTACATAAGTTCATTTTCATATCAAACTTGGGTTTCCAGTTCAAATCTCATCCCTCATTGCAAATTTAGTATTTAATTTGCATTTAGAGTCAAACCAACATACAGAAACCCGTAGGGTGCATCTTTGCCAAATAGGTAGACATTACACTACACTCACACATATGCCTTACGAGGCTCAGCTACCTTATATTTCATTCATTATTTGTATTTAAAGCATGTATGCATTGACAATCATAACCCAAATGTTATATTGTGATATTATGACAACAAAAAGTGGAAAGAGACTCTAGATATTCTTAGGTATCCAGGCATAATAATTTTCGTGCATAGCTGAACCCCCAGATCCACTATCTTTGATTGCACAAATTAGTTAAAAGTCATTAAAAAACAGCCATTTATCACTATTTCAAATATATAACCAAAACATTTTAAAACAAAAGTAAAACTCAAGTTTCATGACACACTTTTTTTGAAAATGTCAGGTCGCGACTCCTAGTCTCTGCATTCAGGCCCTATTTTCAAAATTAAAACACATTTTTATCATTTGGGAGATCCCAGATGCACCATGTTGCAATAAAGACTCATGACCCATGCCCATCAGCTTAGCGTGCCGATCCAAATACTGTACACGCTATACTATGTTATCATATCATATTATCATGTTATGTAATACCTCAGACTTTGTATTAGTTTAAGTATATGGTTTTTTATTTGTTTTGGAAGTTAAGATATGTTAATTTAGTGGTATGGATCATTTATGATGTTTTGGAGTTAAGTACTTGAAGGAAATGGGTTAAACATTCAAAATGACACATTTTTCAGTTGCTCTACATTTTTCAGTCGGCCCCTCTCCCCTATGAACCTATATTTAGGCTAGGGGTGGAAAATTATAGAAGGCACTATTGAGGGATTTAAAATATTATATATATATATTGTTGATTTGATGAAAAAGAGAGAGAGAGAAGTTGCTTGGAAGAAGAGAGAATCGGGTGGAGAAGCAAAGAAGAGCAAAAAAGACAACCGGGTAGGGTTTTCAAGGTAGGTCTTTCTACCCTTCATGAAAATCAAATTCCTTTTGCAAGATGGTGATTAGAACCCTAAGAAACCTTCCTATGCAATTTATTTGTAGTTTTGATCAAGGAGGGAAGAGATTGAGTCCATCAAAGTTTGAGGGTTTGGAAGCTCAAGACACCTTAATGTTGATCTATCTTCTTACCACTTGAGGTAGGGATTTAATGCCTCATTCTTACATATGTGTTGTGTAACAAGGAGTAGATTACCATTAGAAAACCCTCTTTGAGTGTTGGTTTCATGTATGGAAGAAAATGGGGGTTATATACATGTATATATATATGTATAGGTTGAGAGAGTGAAAGTGGTGTTTTGATCCATAACTTGACTTGTGGTTGACGAAAACTTAAATTTATGATTTTGTTTGGAGCCTAATAACTTTGTGTTGATGTTAGAAACTTGAAACTTTAGGTATTTTACATTAACATCGTCAATTTGAGGACCTAAGGGTGAAAAACCATGAAACCAGAAAATAGGGCATGAAACCCGAAACTTGGCCCAGGCTATGGGCGTACGAGGGGGACACAGTCAGGCGCCCAAGCCCCTTAGGCGCACGGCTAAGTGTCAGCTTGGGCACCCACCGAGCCTAGGTCACTTTTCTGACATTGTTTAGTTTAGCCTTCTACTCTGGGCATATGGAAGAGTTGGTAACTTGTTTTCACATGAAACTTTTACTTGATTAATTTCATTGATTTAAAAATGGAAATGAGCTTTAAAAAGTGATTAATGGTTAATTATCTTAAACCTATGGGATTTAACTTGTAAGGGTAAATGAATGCTATCTTGAATGAAATGAATTGGAAGGTTACTTTGAGATAAGGGTCTTAATCTAGTTGAATTGTAAATATGTCTTGATGTAAACTAAATGTTGAGGTATATGAACTTGTGATTGATTAAGTGAAAGGTAACTTGACAGAGAGACGTATGTTTATAATTTTGATAAATGTGGAATGCTTAATATGGTTTGATCAATGCGATATGTAATAAGCTATGGAATGAACCGTAACATTGACATGCATGTTGAATGGTATATATATTGATAAATGTTAAATGTTTAATAAGGTTGATCAATGTTGATATGTGATGAATCTTGGGATGAACCGAAAAGTGAACTTTTGTTAACAAATGATAGAAATTAAATGAGGCTTGGAATAAATAAAATGAAGAGATGAAATGAGTTGTGCTACATGATGAAATGGAATGTGGTTATATGTGTTGAAAAGTTTATGGTGATGAATGTGAATTGTGATTAGATGAGTATTGAATGTGATGAATGATTGGTTGTGTGCCGGGGGCCGTGGTGGGGTGCGAAAATAGGAAGGGTCGTGAGATTACCCTCGGGTTGAAAGACCCGGAACCTGCGCAGGATTTGGTGTCAATGCTAGTGGGTTAGTAGCTCACAATATTGTGTGTGTTTTGGCTCCTCGTGGCCCTGGACGGCGATCCTAAATGACGACGTCAGTTTATCGTTTCCGTTGGGTATTGGCCTATAAAAGACGATAATGTGTGTGCACCCAACCCCCGAGGATTGTGTGGTTATGGCTATGTGATTGATTAATGAAATGATGGTACTGTGGATGTGATTTCATGATTAAATGATGAACAAATATAATATGGATGTGGATTTGTGATTGAATGTTGAATATGTGATAATGTGATATGGAATATGCTTGGATGCAAAGTTGCGAAATTTAATAATGGAGAATAATTGGACTTGAATGCTACACTATGATGTTATTGAATAAAGATAAATATTGTAAATATGGTTATGTGGTCGGCTATGTTTAAACATCAAAGAGATAATTGAAATGTGATATGAACACATGTATGGAATTTCAAAGATTAAATATAAATTGGAAACTTAATCATTCTTATGGTATTGTTGTGTAAATATATATATATATATATATATATTCCATATCGGTTATGTAGTTATGTTGATAAATTGTTGTGGCACTAGAACATATTGAGATAACTAGATGCACCATGAATAGTATGCACGTTTGGAATACATACCATATATGTTTGTTTGCGGCATCGTGGGCACAACTAGATCCGTGCTCACGTCCCTATAGATTTTTTACGCAGGTACAGGCTACAACATTTAGATGAACTAATGAGGTTAGACTAGAAGGGGGTGCATGAGCCCTACCAAGCTTAGCTAAGCTTTTGGTTATTTAGTTTAAATTTCTTTGGAATTGTAATATTGTACATTGAGGACTTGTTCAATTTGGTTGTATGGGTCCTAAGGCCTAAGTTATGTATTAATGAGAGGATTGTTGGATGTTTGTGACTTGATTATAGCCAAGGTTAAATTTATGTTATCTTAACTATGTCTTGGGCTCACTGGTTTACGTTGCGTTGCTCTGATGATGGGTTGGTTATGTTAATGCATGTTGTGTGTGTTTATCACTCACCCCTCGAGTCACGAGATTCAGGGCGTGACATGTTATACCACAATACCATGTTCTATCATCATCATATATCATTGTATGACATGCTAAGACATCATTTACCATGCTATCCCATGCCATGCACCATGTCTTAACATACCCATACATGACCTAACATGTTAGGAACACTATGACATATTCTAGCACGCACCCAATTGGGTTAACAAAGACTTTGAAATCAAACACTTATCAATCTAGAGCATTCACCTGAGTGAGCGAGACTCCAGTGACTGAGAATGACTTAAGATTGGCTAAACCGGTGATTTATAAGTCATAACTCCATTAAATATATCTGATATACATCCTTCAACTGTCATCCATGATAGGGGATAATGTTAGAATATAAATTTTCATCTTATATAATATACCGATTATATATTTGATCATATAAAATGTATCGTCCACATCACACTTGGCTCTTGAGTCATTTTACACAAACTTGATCATCATCATCAGGAGCTGAGTTCCCCATTAGGGTTGAGCCCCTTTCCCAAATGGTAAACACTTACTCATCTACGCGACATGCACCCTAATGAAGCAAGGTTTCCTTCTCCAATTACACACAAGCGCTAACTGTCTGTTCCCATCTGAAGTAACACTCCCCTCTCGGTTATGTGCGAGAAACTAATTGTCTGTTCCCATCTAGAGTGATGCTCCATTTTCTAATTACACACGAGGCACTATTTCTTCTCATCTAGAGTAATACTCCATTTCCTAGTTATGCGTGAGGTGCTAACTATCTCTTCTCATCTAGAGTGATGTTTCATTCCCCAGTGATGCACGAAATGCTAATTATCTTCTCCCATCTAGAGTGAAACTCCTTTCCCAAGTTATGTGCGAGGCACTAACTTACATTTCAGTCTTAGAGCTAGGCTCTCACACTTAGATCAATAGAAATACAATTACTCCTATATTAACCCTGAGTTAGGCTCTCCTTCATCATATATAAGGAATGAGGTTCCCTCACATTAATCTAATACACAACATTAACCTCATTAGTCACTCATTCATACACTAGGCCTACCTTAGCCAATGATGAGGCTTACTATGCCTAAAGGCAATTAGTATACCATTCACAACATTCTGATCATGCTTGCATCCGCATCAGCATACTACATCAGCACGAGGCACTAATTTAGAATGAGGCTCTTACATCCATCCAGTATAGCATAAACACATCAAATACATAGTTTAAACCGCCGATCTAAACTACATTGGCCTAATCACTTCACAATGTACGCAGGCAGCTCGAGCACATTGATCGCTACCAAAATAGGCAATTATTAACTCCCAAGTGTTGGAGTGTGTGGTATAGTTGTACTCAGTAAATCCAAGATCATATCCATAAGGAACCCATAAAATTTAGATCCTATGGGTTGATCTAGGTGAGATTATATTACTACATTCTTTATGGAAAGCAATAAAAAAATATTATGTTCGGATGAAAGTATTTGAGGGTGTAACCTAAACTAATTAAATTTAAATAGAAATTAAAATTAAATACCAAAAAAAAAGAGCAGTAAAAATAAATATAAATAGAATATTAAAATCCTAATTTGAATTACTATTAAACTCAACTAGAAAAAAATTTAATTATGAAAATATTGTGAAAACAAATAGTGAATAAATATGCAAAAATAAAATCTAAACAAATCTTGATTTAACTTCCAAATCTAGATAGGATTAATTATTTAATCAACAAGATGTGAAGAAATATTCTTGGTTTAAGACTCACAATTTGAAAAAATAAACCAGAAAATTCAATTCCTTCAATTACTAGTTATTCTGAAAATTTTAATCATATAAGATCATCAGTGATTTCAAGGAAATATGATCAATTTAACATGTTTTTGAAGGTCTTGAAAGAAAAGAAAATAAAATTTAGAAAATAAACCGGACACATAAAGATTACCTTACAAGCATGGCATGAATACATCAAATTAACTAAAGAATCATCCCACCCATCATTGATGGGTTGAAGCAGGATAAAAATCTAGCCTAATATATTATTGAAAGCAAAACAGTAAATGAAAGTAGAGATAAAGAAAACAAACTCTATTGAATTGAATAAGCTTGAACAATCTTCAGTCTTCAATCAAAACCAATGTAAAATCTAATCTCAAAACTGTTGAAAAGTCTAAATTCTAAAAACCTACTATTGCAAAAATTGATATGAAAAGCTGCTCTCTCAGATAAATAGAATATGAGTATTTACTGTACATTATGGCAAACAACAAACCCTAAAACGGAGCTAAACTTGTATGACCTTAGTTTTCTAAATTATATGAAATTATAATTAAGAACTTGACTATGAGATAATGATATGCTTATATGAGTAAGATGGTGAATTAGTAGATATTATTAATTAAGATTAAGAATTGCCCTAGGGTTAACTCAAGTGGCTCATGGGTATGCTCCTCACAGAGATCACACGGGTTCAATTTCTGACTCAAGTAAGATGTGCGTGAGGGGTAGCCTACATCTCTCTAGTTTACTCATTGGCTACGTAATTTGTTGAAGGCTGCAACGAACTGATAAGGGTTCTAGGTTACCCAAAAAAATTAGGAATTTAAGTCAATCTGAAGCTTAGTGAAATTGGAGAAGGGAGAGGACCTCGGGCGCATAGAGGGGGCAACCGGAGTACAAGCCCAAGCCCGGTACACGCCTCTCTAAGGTCAGGCACCAAGGGTAGTGATGTCATATATATGTGACAGGTTTGACTTTCTCCTACCACGCACCGCACTTGGTCTATTATTTCACTGCTCTAAGTGATGGCTATGGGGGATAGGGTCGTCACTCCTAACCACACCTCTCCCCTTCCCTTACCCTAAAAGATTCTGATGATGGTGTATTGACAACCTCTAAGAATTGCATTTAGAAATAACCCCCAAGTGCAAGGGTGTGCGATGTAATTTTAACTCGGTGAGACAAAAGTCAAATCCTAAGAGAACCTAATATATTAGTTTCAAAGTTTCAGAAGATATAAATGATTTACTACCTAATTCACAATTAAAAATCTCCAAAGTCTAAATAAAATAAATTTTCTTAATGAATTAATAACCAAATTTCTCTATTAAACAAACTAAGCAATAAAAACCTATCGATCAATAAATAACCACTAAATTAACTAAGGACAAAATAAAATCAGACAGCAAATTAACTTAAGATAATAATCAATAATAAACAACCCTTGATCCAACTACCAATTTAGGGGGGAATTACTAGTTCACAATCTGATGTGTATTTAACCACGACCTAAAATTCAAGGAAATTTTATATTGAAAAAATTCTGTTAAACCCTAAAAATTACAAAACATAATTTTATAATCACGTTTAGGATTATAATCATTTATTTCAAAATCATTTATTTTGGTTTGAATCAAAATCATTTATTTCAAAAATATAATAGCAAATTTAATTCAAAAAATCCTTATCAGGGATTACAGAGAATATGATTAAGGATTTTCATTTTCAAAAATTTTTGATATAAATGAAATCAAATCTGAAAATTTAATGTAGGTTTAGGCATAGATGTTTTCACAACCTTAATGTAAACCTATGCACATCAAATCAACCCTAGCTTTCTACCCTTCCTTGATTCGTTGAATCAAGGTTAAATAATTTAATTGGACATTATTTTAAACAAAACACATAATCTAGAATAGAAAACAGCGATTAAATATGAAATAAACGTCATTGATTAAACTTCAAAATAAAATACCTTACTTTGAAGGTGAACGATTATAAAAACTGCGAATGATAAACACCAAACTACTCCAAAAGCCAAATCAAAAGTGCTAAAATGCATTCTAGTATTCTAAAAAAATATATTAATCAATAATGTTCTGACAACTACAAGAAAAACACTAATATAGAGGGAACTTCCAAAAAATCTAAACCAAAAAACCTATGCACGATGCCCGTAGGTGTCTAGACTGCTCGAGTGGGTATTCGAACAGCAGTAAGGTGCATCTTTAATTTTCTTCTTTTTTCTTATTCTCCAGCCATGCCCTCGCTCTAGTCCAGACCATTTGTCGAGGTGTCCAGACCACAATGGCTTCTTTAGCCTCTTCATCGCTACCTATTTCAATAATTTCGGGTTATTTCCTATATTTTGAAAATCGAATACCATAAGTAACAAAATAACTGAAAGCCTTAAAATTAAATAAATAAATGCATGATTTATGATCTAAATTATAGTTTGTAATTACACTTTTCAAGTGTAATCATGTACATATATATGCCACTGCATGTGTATAATATTAGTTTCAGATAAAGACAAGAACTGGGAATCGGAGTTGAATGATGATTGGTAAGTGTATTAACCTTAGCCAAATCCAAATTAACTTTACAATTATGCAATTAGATTCGTTTTGAATATGTTGGTGTGATTATTTCAATGATAGGATTAATCGTTTAAGCTAGCGGAGTTTACGAAGTTTCTAGCATATTACTAACAAAGTTATAGCTTTTTGTTTTTCTTGGTTCAATCAATCAAAGTATAGATTTAATGCATTTTATTTACATACAGGATGCATGGAGGAGATTAGGAGATGTTAGCATGGTCATTCTACGTTTTGAATGTATTTTGTGGGCGAATATGGAAGCTATATAAGGAAATATATATATTGTAGACACCCCATTTTTGTTTGTACATTTTTTAAATTTATTTTGACAAGCACATATTCTTGTAAATATTAAATTTTGTCTCCAAAATATTTTTCATAATTTTTCTTGAACTTTAGACATAGAAATTAACTTAAATTCAGTATAAGGAATTATTGGGTCAACAATGACGGTTGTGCCTCTAGCTATAGAGCAGAGTTAAATTGAAGGTCCACAAGAAATCAAAACTTTGTAGAAATTTATAAAGGCATCCAAATAGTGGAATTCAACATTTTTAATTGAAAAATTGACTAAAATCAATTTTCAAATGGTAATTCATTTTAGAAGTGAAGTTTGGAGGCTACCGGCAGACCCGTAGAGCAATATTGATTGGAATGACTAAATCAAGTTTGAAAAATGTTAAAAGCTCTAGAATATTCAAAAATATATGGTGGAATTCAAATTTGTGTTTGTGTTAGTCAAAGGCACTTTCGGAGGTTGTTTAGGTAACAGATTATCCAAAATAGCTTTTAACGGCAAAATGCAATGATCAAGTGATAGGCATCATTGGGATGCCCAAATCAAGTTAGAATACCCTAACATTGCACAAGAATGGCAAAGATACGTTTTCCAAGGTAAAGACATATCCAGGTCAAGTCAAATTGAGTTTTAGGGAGTCTCTTTAAAATCGGGACTTCGAAATTCATTAATTATTTTTGAATTCACCCAGAGGCTCATGAGTCATTCTAGGGGCATTTTTGAAATCCTTATACTTGAAAATAATAGGCAGGGACCTTCTATGTATGCCTACAAAGGTTATGAAGAAAAATTAGGAGCCCTCCTCATTTTCGGTTTGTTTTGGAATAGTATTTTTCAAATTGACCTAACTTAGTCTTAAAGAATCCGAATTGAACTAAATTTTGACTTAATTGGTTTAAATTGTTCCAAAACATGTCTAGGAGTCTCTGGGCTCCTAAAAACTGCCTAGAACTTTCTAAAATGACCTAAACCTATCAAGGTAAAACCCAAACTTAGCAAACCATGGCCTGAGCTGAGGGCTACAAGCCAAATGCCTCAGTTCCCTTCTAGCCGCTAAACAGGGTCTACCATAGTGCTATAGCGGGCCTTTTTGCCTACTTAGGTGTGTAAAACCCTTTTTTCCTGACCTATTTTGCGACTGTACTTACTTGGGGCTCCGAGCAAACATGTTTGCCTATTTTTACAGGCAGAAAAGATTGAAAAAGTGACTTTGCAAAGGTTTGTGCCCATAGACCTGGGCATATATGTTGCCTAAGGACGCGAGCAGTTCGTTTTGCACAGTTAGTCAAGCAGAAATTTTGTTTGGGTCCAGAAAAAGCCCATATTAAGGGCCTTCTCCTCCTTCCATTCTCCACATTCACATCAAGAGAAGCTCTTAAGGCATCACTTGAAGAATTCCTATTTTTCTTTCTCTAGAACTTCATGCTCAGTATTATTCTCTCTCTAAAATTGTTATATTTTTTATTTTATTTAGTTGGTTATTTTAATTAATAAATTAATATGTTTAGAATGAAAAAATATTTTGTCAATGAAAGGTATCTAACTCATAACTCAAATTTGAGCCATGCCCGATATATATTATTGACCAGATTAACCCCAGATAATTTTGAAAAATTCTCCACATTTAACATGAGTCATTTCTAGCATACCACCATGTCATGATATGTCTTAATTCATATTTACATCCAATATTTTGTCTAAATTTTGCTATTTGTCATGTCAAAATAATGCTCAAAATATTAGAACACCAGAAAGCATGTAAACATACAGTCACGAGGGTAGAAATAGTCTTAGAAGTTAAATGCTTGTCAATCTAGAGTATTTACCTGAGTGAGTAACTCTCCAAGCAATGGAAATGACTTAGGATTGGTTCAGCTGATAATTTTTGAGTTTAATTCTCTTGTAGAGATATTTATGAAATACACCATGTGAAAATATGCAAATATTGTGATATGAATTGTCATTATACTTGGGCATTTGCATAACGTCAAACCCTTGACCCACATTGCACAAACTCAATTACACATAAGAGCTAGGCTCGTGGGCTAGGCTCTTTACCAGAACAAATAGAGCGAGGTTCCTTACCAGACCAAACTAGATAGAGTAAGACTCAGGAGCTAGGCTCCTCACCGGATCAAACCAAACTACATAGAGCTAGGCACCTTATCAGATCAATTATAGCTAGGCTCACCCCAAGATTAAGTGAAAGGCATTAAATCTTTATCACACAAAAGTGCACCACAAGAATGAGACTTTTTGTTAGAGTAAAACTCTTCCCCTGAGATTATATATAAGGCACTGACCCAATCTTAGGAGCTAGGCTCCTAATCAAAGTAAAATAGAGGTAAGATCTGGAGTAAAGCTTTTTATCAAACCCAAACCTAATAAAGCTAGGCTTAGGAGCGAGGCTCCTTATCAGATCAAACTAAAATGAGCAAGGCTCATTTTAGGATTGAGTGCCAAACACTACATCTTTCTAGTGCAAAAGTGAATTCTAAGAGTGAAACTCCATATGAAAGCAAGGCTCTTTTCTTGAAATCATGTGCAAGGCATTGATTCATAGTCAAGCGAGGCTCCTTTTAAAGTTATGTGCTAGGCATCAACTTTCAAATTGTCACTTTAATATTTTGAGAAGTCATCATTCAAACCAATACCTTATTATTCAAACATACATGTAGTTTGGACCACTTTAGGTCTGAACTACGATGACCTAATCCCTTCTTGGGGCACGTAGGCAGCTCAAGCGGATAGCTTTAGTCCGGTCACCAGGTCACTTAGACCTACATTTCATTTCATCACTAACCTTTTAAACTCAATTTTTATTTTGAGCAGAAGCTAGATCACATACAGAATTTTAGCAGAAGATTAGTCTTTAAATTTGCATTTATTGTCTACCCAGCATATAGAATCCCCTAGGAAACATTATTGCTAAATAGGCAAACATATCACTACACTTACACACACAAACTATGATTGGTTTGGTTCTTAATAGAGATACGTATGCAACCTGATCAGGTGCAACCATTTCACATTTCATGCATCATGTGCATTCAAAGTTTGTTTTGTTATGATATCAGTAAATTAGATATTATTTGGTGAGATTACAATTATGAGAATGGAAATAGATTCTGAATATCCCAACGTATCCACGTGTATTGGTTTCCTCGCATAACCAAACCCCCGATTCTAGTATCTCTAATTATACATATTAATTTGGAATCACTTAAAGGGCCTTTTTATTATTTTTTTAAAATATAAAAATAATATTTTAAATAGGTAATTAAATCTGGGTTTCTTAATACACCCATTTTAAAAGTATCAAGTGGCAACTTCTTGATTTATGTTGTTGGCCTTATTTCAAATACAAAATTGGATTTTCAAAGCACTTGGGCGATCGCAGATGTACCCAGTTGCAATAAAGACACAAGACCCACACTCGCTCGACTCGGCACGTAGATTCGGTGGTGAAATGTATGTATATGCCTATAAGTGAGATAATGAATGTAACCATATAATTTGATCCATTATTGTTAAAACCCCAAATTGATCACATCACTAAGTTCATATAAGCTTAGTGGTATCATCTAAAATGAGAAATTTCAAGTTTATAGCTTTGAATTGAACCAAACTGAGGATTGAATGGTAGAGTACTGGAAACCTAAAAACAAAGCATAAGAATTAGTGTCGCTAATATCCACCTGGCACATGGACCTATTAGGCCCAACACACAGGCCCTAGGCCCCCATGTGCACCCCATTTGTCCAAAATCCATGTTTTGTTTTTTTTTTTTTTTTTTTTGCTTAATAAATGGCATTTTCCTTCCAAAATTTCAAATACTAAGGACTTAAAAAATATTTTTACAAAATGAAAGATATTATAACATGATAAATAAGAAGTAAGTGAGTGGAGAAACAAGATTTGAGCATTTGGTGGATAATATGGTTAAAGGAAAGATGTTTATGTTATGTTATTAATGAAAGATGTGATGAATCAAGCAAGTTACTAATTTATCATGCATTGTTACGAATAATGGTTATGATAAAATGAGTTATTATCGATACATTTTTGTGATAATAAGATGGTGGTTATGAATAAGATATGCTAAGAAAGTGGAAAGAGATAAATGATTTGTGATGTTGTGACTACAGGGTTAACGGATACTGAAAGATAGGAAGAGTACAGAGACTACCCTTGGATTAAAAGGCCCTAAACCTGCACAGGAGTTGGTAATTGTGCTAGTAGATTAATAGTTTACATCTTGATGCTTATTCTAGTTTATCGTGGCCATTGGATTCTAATCCATAAACGATGACATTGATGATGATTTGGCTTATCATGGCTCGCGATCCCAATATTACAAATGAACACATTTTGGTTAATCAATTCTGTTGGATTGACTCATAAAAACAACGTTGGCAGTATCCACCCATAACTTTGATGTGGTGACATCAAATAGTAAAGAAATAAAGGAAAGATAATAAATGGACAATTGATTATATTGAATATTTGGATATTGATGATGATGTATGATTTTAGGTTATTAATGTTGGACACTAATATTATAATGTTCATTATTTTTTGCTTATATTATTACCGCATATTATATATGTTTTATTACATATCATGGACACAAGTGGATGATGCTCACATCCCTACAAACTGTGTTGTAAGTGTACAACCTGAAAGTTAGATGGGATCCGCTGCGTTAGATTTAAAAATATGTTAATAGAGTTGTTTAATTCACATTTGGGACTGTAATATTATTTAATTTGGACTTATTTGATATGGTTATAACGCCACAAGTCCATGATACTATTTTGAGATTGTGTTATGCCCGGTTTAACCAAGGCTTATCTATTATTATTATTATTATTATTATTATTATTGTTATTATTATTATAATATTGTCATTTGTTGTGGATGTTTGCTCAAGGGTGGCTATGGATTTGATCAGGGTTATAGTTGACATGTGAATGTTATGTGTGATCTATTTCACTCACCCCTCAGTTCACAAGATCTGGGGCATGACATGGCGTCTGGATGACAAAGAAGAACGTTATTTCTGCACAGATTTAAAAAATCCTTGGTCCCTCTCTATTGTCTAAATAGAGGAAGTAGTGTCTGAGTGGCAAAGAGTTTCTGGTCCTTGCTTTTCACTTTCTTTCCTTAGCTTTTTCATGCATTCTCCCATTAACCATTTTTTCAGTCCTTTTATTCCTCTAAAACCTATAGAGCCTGCAAAATTAAAAGAACTAATGTAAGTGACAATTTTATTCTAAAAATGTAAACTATGTAAGCAAATTACCTATTTTAACAATGAAAATTGAGATTTAGGATTACCCTTTTCAAGTGTAACCACACATAGGTTGAGTCTGGTCACTTTGGTCTACATAGTTCATACTTCATTGCATTCATCTCAATACACACACATTCATTTATAAGAATTACATAAGCCCTTATGCCTATCTCTATTTCAGCTTCCTAGTAAAAGTCTCATCCCTAGTGGGACTCATCTCTTACAGAGCATTCCCAGTGGCCACCAGAAGCACACTTAGTCTTTAAATCTCATTTAGAGCCAAACTAGCATATAGAACCCCCAAGGGTGCATATGTGCCATATAAGCACACATCACACTACACTTGCACACATGAGCTAGGCTTGATAGCCTCACATGTTATACATCATATGCATTTTTTAGGTTGTATGTAATGATAACTATAAAAGGGAATATGATATTGTGAGATTATGATTGTGAATAGTAGAAAGAAACTCTGGAGATCCCTAGGTATCCAGGTGTAATGGTTTTTATGTAGGCCCAATTTCTGAACCCACTATCTCTAATTACATAGACTAGTCAAGAGTCACTAAAAGGGCCATCTATCACAATTTTAAAAATATAGATCAAAATATTTTAAGCTAAAAATAAGACTTGAGTTTTTCAACACACCCATTTTATAAAAGTGTCAGGTGGCAACTCCTAATCTATATAATTAAGGCCCTATTTCAAAATCAAAATCATACTTTTCATATTTGGGTGATCTCGAATGCACTATGTCACAATAAAGACTTGCAACCTATGCCTACCTGCCCAACGCATGGATCCAATCTTGACATAAATCTTTAGGCCTATTATCACTAGGAATAGATAATAGGTCGAGATAAATAACATACTCAACTTGCTCCACCAATAAACTATCACTGGAATTGGTTTATGGCCAACACTTTAAATACAAGTCTTTAATTTCTAGCAATTTAAATTACATCTTTCCATTATGCCTTTCAATTTTACACCTTCAATTTTGTCCTTTAATTTTTGTTCTTTAATAATTGTAATCAATCCAAAGCAAACTCAAGAAATAAATGAAAATTTCACTTCTTTCTTAACCATCTAAGTGCTAAAAATTTATCTGATTTCAAAAGTCACCCAAGTAACTCCACCTAAATCACATAAATTCAAACTTGAAACTAACTCCTTGTGTACTCGACCAAGACTCAACCAGTTTACCTTGCTATAGTTGACCCCTGCACTTGGGGTTAGCAAGCAATTTTGGCATTGTTATTGGGGAGTTAGTAGGGTAATTGTGTAGGACTTGGGTAATTTTGTTAATGAGCTTAATTTTGAACACCTTTTTCTTAAATATATATATATATATATATATATATAAATCAAGAGCACACCACTACTATCTTTTTTCATCCACATCCATGGCTAACTTACCTAATGTGGAAGTAGAAGTGGAAGGTGATGGAATTTTCAATGGTGACCTACCCATCCCTTGCATTTTTTGCTCAAACTTTTTGACCATGGATATGGGTGATTGCTTGCATGGTCCCATTCCTATATAGAGTCTTTAGGAGATCTTTATGGTCGTTCCTTTTTCTTAGAGACCTCATTACTTTCCCAATTTCATGGGCACGAGAGTGAGGACCTACATCTTCACCTTGATAAATTTGAGGAAATGTGTGTTTATTGAACCAATAATAGCATGGACGAAAACTTAAGGTTTTTGTTTTTCCCTTTTGTCGTTACAAAGTATGGCAGGAGTATGAAGTTATGCCATTAATGAGTCTATTCAAACTTCTGAAGAATTATATTGTGCCTTTATTGAATGTTTTTCCCATTCTTCTCAAAATCCTACCCTTCAATTTCAATTAGCTAGATAATTTTTCTCAAATGAAAAGTGACAAAATTTTCAAATGTTGGAAGAGATTGCATGAAATTTTATAAACCTTCCCTAGCTATGGATATGAATTGTGGAACATCCAAGGTTTTCTTTTATGATGGTTTATCAATTGGGATGCTCACGTTTTAGATGACTTAGCTAGGGTTGAGTTTCTCAATCTCACCCAAAAGAGGTATGGCACCTTCTTGAAGGTCTTTATCAGCATTCAAGCCTATGAAAGAAATTAGGCCAATAGTTAAGTCTAGCATTTATGATAGCCACACCAACCCTTTCCCGCCTAAATCCTCTTCACATGAGCATTATTCTTTACCTATAAGAAGTCATTTATGTGAGAAGCCCATTGATATGGACTTTAGATGTCTTGCCCTCGCACAATTAATGAAGGGTCAATCTGATGAGCCTTAGAGTAAAGCTCTTTAGTCTATTGTACTTATGAATGATACAAATTTTGAGACCTTAGAGACCGAGTGGACAGTGTAGAGACTGAACCTCTTGCTTTAATCTCATCAAACTATCCCATTCATGAGCCTTTGTTTCACCCCTTAGAGAGTCTAGAGGACAAGCCATCTATTCTTACCACGGAGCATGATGCACAACCCACCCTGACTAGCCCAAGCCACAGTGAGAGTCCTTTGACTCCATTTGAACACATTCATATTGTATGGCCTGATGAGTACCATTAAGCTGGTTAACCCTAGTTTACTCATTCGCACTCTCGAGGTAGAGAATGATGTGCGCCTCTCACCTCTTAAAATAGCCCTACCTGAGATTCCTATTCTAAGGAAAGTGAATAACTTTCACAAGATTGACTTTCATTTAGGGGAAGTGGTAGACACAGTAGAAGAACATGTGGACTTCTTAGGTGTTAAGAAACTGCTTAAGCCACCATTGACACACCTGTACTTGCATTAAGGCTATATTGGGGTTTTATGAGCCCCATAAAGCTATTCTTTCCTTCACGTGTTTTACACTTAAGCAGCATCCATTCTTGGTGCTTTGTGATCCTAAGGAGAATATCTTATTCTTAAAAGCATTTGTGGCATGTGGGAGAGAGTAGGAGTTAGATAATCCTATTCTTTCTTGTATAGAGTAACAATAGATTTTATTTTTCTTTTCTTTTTTTTCTCTTTTATTAGTGCTTGTGTCATCTAAATGAATAGTGCATTTTATACCCTAAGTTGAAGGTGATTAGTTGTAGCAATTTAAATTTGTAAAATAGTGAAGTACCAATCATACCCATAGGGAGAGGCGTAGTGAACTCACAATTTTTCTTCCCTCAATTGGTAGGTGTCACACGAGAAAAATCAAGAAAAATTGGATTAAATTTTGAAAATAAAACCTACCTATCCATTTTGTCAAACACCTAGGAGGCGATAATTAATTCCAATTTATATTGTAATGGAAAATTTAATGAAACTATAAATAATTATAAAACGATCTTAGATCAAACCAATTAAAGCAGTGATTTCTCTGGATATTCAAGAAGAACAATGACTAATCAATTTAATTGTAAAATTAAGTTAACTTGGCTGAGTCTCTAGATCGAACACTTGGGAAAGTAATAATCCATATAGAATACATAAGAGTTCTAGGTGGCAATCCACATACAAAATCCTTAAAATCGGATATGAAAATTCCAACTAAGTAACTCACATATATAATGTACATGGAATATATAATCAAGAGTTAATCAAGAAATAACAACTAGTGCTTTCAAAGGAACCAAACAAACAAATCATCATTCATTACAAATCTAAAGGAAATTGAACATTGAAGCACAATTAAAAAACAATAATTGATAAATTTGATGATAAAATTAGGTTCATCTAATTGGAAATCCAAATCAAACACTTGAACATATAATCTATAGAGAATACATAAAAATTCTATATTAGTAATTCACATACAAATCCTTCAAGAAAGTGCATGAGAATTCTAATTAGCATATGATCGATATAAACTATACAAACAAGGCTTAATCTAGAAGTAACAATTAATGATTTCAATGCATCCAAACAAATCAACTACTATTGAAAGAAGATTCTCCAGAAAATTTAACATTTAGACTCAAAGTACCTTGAAAATCCACATATATAATCTATTCTCCTTCATTTGAATCCAAGCAAGAGAGCTACTTAATCATAGATGAAGAGAAACTTGAACTTGTATTGAAATTTTCAACATGTTTACAAGAGTTCAAAGGGAAAATGAAATTTTCTCTCAAAACAAACGAAATCTACTTTCTCTCTGTACAACTATATATAAATCTACTCTATCTAATGTATATCTAATTCCTAATTCCTCATTTCCCTTATTCTCTACAGATCCTCTCTTTGTATAATATAATTAATTGTTTGTAATAACCAAAGAGCCCTTAAGAGTAAAGAATCATAAAAATGTGCAGAGGACTTGCATGGTGCAAACAAAGGTGTGCACAAGAGAGCTTTCATGGTCTTGTTCAAATAAAAGTTTGCACAAGAGAGCTTTTAGGGTCTTGTTCGAACAAGGTTTCGAACCATCTTCTATAGTTAGACAAAATTTGAAGTTATAAAGATCACTCCCCCTCTATTATTCGAATAAGGGTGTGAATAAGGGGTTATTCGAACCCTTGTTCACACCATCTCATGACTTACAAATTATTCTGAAGCTAAAACTTGTTCTTCTCCTCTATTGTTTGAACCCTTGTTCACATCATGGCCATACCTTAGCTTTTTTCTTGGCTTTTTGATGAACCACAATTCTATTATTTGAACCTTAGTGATTACAATTAAAAAGTGTAATCATAAATCTTGATTTCCAAACTAATTCTGGTAATTTGTGTGCTAATATGTCTATTTTAGTTTAATTTTTTTTATTTATGTTAGTTTATTCATTTATGCAAGTTTCAGTAGAAAATACATTAGAATAGCTTGTTGGAATGACATAGATGCATTTTTGATGTGGAAGAAGTTCCAAAAATTAAAAATAGTCTTCAACAAAAGTTGTAGTGGATATCTCAGACTTTTCAAAAAGGTATTACGGGTCAAAATTCGAGTTTGTTTAGGCATTGAAACATTGCTTAAAATTCAAGGTTGAAAAGCTGGACAAATTCTAATCACGGTAGGATTTGGGGCATATCTTGAGCTTCTGGGTTCCAATTGAGATGATTCAAAATCCCAAAATCAAGGACACATTTTGAGCTACAATTTTCATGAATAGTCCAAGTCCAACAGAGGTCTTCATCTGTCCTAAATGTAGTTTGTAAAGTTGCACAATTCGGAATTCTTCAAATGGTTTAGCATGACACCCTGTCAGTATTTTGGCCATAACTTTTTATTCACAACTCCAATTGATGCGATTCTTTTCAGGTTGGAAAGAAATTTGAAGGGCTATAACTTTTCTGTTGGATCCAAAATCTAAGCACATTGTTTTCTAGCATCTAGACAATATTTTAGCGTTCAAACGTCGCGCACCCGAGACTTCAAATTTTAGGGTTTCTCTTATTTTTCTATAAATACCAAACTTGTATCAGACTTTCACACAGTCGTCTTTATTTTAGGTTTAGTTTTCTATAGTTTTCCTTTAGTTTGGAGAGTGATTTAGTTAGTTTTTGATTGGATCAAAGCTTTCAATATATAGTAATTTTCAATACAAATTACAAAATTTTCATTTAATGAAGTTTACTTTCTTTTCTTTCTCTTTTATTTTCCATTCTTTTTGTTTCTTTAACATGCTAGCATAAATTTATACTTGATTCAACCCATCAATGATGGGTCGATCCTTGTTTGAGTGTGAGATGTGATTAAATCCGAGCATGTAATGTAAAACTTGCATGTTAGGGTTCCCAGATCTGTCTTCTGTTATTTTCAAAACCTTCAAAAACTTACAACCTTGACCATATTTCACAAAAACCATTGATGTTGTTATTTGATTAAAACTTCTTAATCTCTTAAAAACCAATAACCTCGACCATATTTCATCAAAATCATCGACGCCGTTTGCTTGACTTAAACTTCTTAATACTTTGAAATCAAAGAAAAAAGATTTGGAACAGATGTTTTAACGATGAAATCTTATAAAATCACATCTAACATGAAAGCAAGGTATCCTCTCAGATTTGTAGGTTGGATCAAGTCATTTTATGTATTCATTCAAAACCTTAGTTTTTATTGCTTTACATTATTCTAGTTTAGTTTACTTTCGATTTTGCCATCTTCAATACTTAGGTTAGAATTAGTTTGATTGTTTGATTTTAAGTTTATTTAATTACTTGTATTTTTATTTAATTGTTTGGTAGTTAATAGAACAAACCTTTCAAAACCAAAGCTATTTTTATTTTTTTGTTTTTAAAAAGAGTATAGCAGGTTAGAAGAACTTAGAAACCTTGGGATTCAAACATAGTTTCCTGTGGATATCATCCTTATCTCATCAGGTAAAATTACACCACATGCCCTTATACTTTAGGGTTGATTTTAACTACATATTTGTGAAGCAATCAGTTGGTGCACGCAAGAGCTTATGCAAACAAGGGTGCAAACAAGATTTCACACTTAGATTTTTTTCTTTTTTTTTTAAGCTCCATTCCTTCTTCTTTTTGCCTCACATTCATATGTGACTTCTTCCACTTGTCTTTTTATGTTAATTTGGCTTCCAATTGCCTAGATTTAATTCCTAAAAATTGCAATTAGCACAAAACACAAGTGTATGAGAAATATACAACAAAACTAAACTTAAGTGAATGTATTTATGCAATTAGCACATTAAAAAGGGTGGCATTTTTATGATATCATTAGGAGGGTTAGTTCACTTCTAGTTGGGGGAGTTATTTGATCCTGTTCCTTTAATTTTATTTGTTCTATTCATGCACTTTTAGCTTTTTGAGATCTTTCACATGCTTCGAGCACCCTTAAGGTAATCTTCCTCCTTTACTTTTACGTTAGTCCATGATGCCTATACATTGAGGACAATGTATTGTTTAAGTTGGGGTTGAGATTGAGTGTTCTTAACATTCATTTTGGCTAGAGGCATGATAATTAGTTCAATTTCTCATTTAGTTAATTATCAAAAAGAAAAATGAATTTTGAGAGAAAATCATGGCCACTTCATATTTTATGCATCAATTGCATTTGATTCTTTTTGAGGTTGTATTGAATTGATATTGAAATTATGAAGTTCAAAAAAAATATTTTGGATATCTCTAGGTATTCAAACGTGACGATTCTCTTCCACAACCAAACCTCCAAACCTAAAATCTTTGATTGTGTATTCGGTTTGGAGTCACTAAAAATGGTCATTTATCATAACATAGCAAAAAAAATTAAAATAAAAAGGAAAATATGGGTTCCTAAATTACCCAAAAAAAAATATGGGTTCCTCAACACGCCCTATTTGAAATTGTTGGGTGGCAACTCCAAACATTTATATTAGGACCCTATTTAACATTCAACTCTTAAAACACATTTCATCAAAACTGGACGATCATGGACACCTAGGTCGCTACTAGAGGCCTAATTTGTTGTGCGTGTGTTCAATCGTGAAAGGGCTATTAAATCAAATGATAAAGACATTGTTAAGAAAAATATAACCTTTCCCAAATGAAATGAAAATTAGATTCATTTAACACGTCACACCATAGATTCTGTGACCCAGAATGCAAATTAATATACATGCAATCATATCATGACACTTAAACTTGTTTCCAATTAGAGCCAAACAAGCCATTGGAGCAAATCAAAATAACCAAAAGAATAGTTACATAATGCCTAGGCTATGGGCCACACATCAATGCTCTAAAAGAATAGTAACATGCTGGCTCAACTTGGCCCATAAATGGCCCATAAATCCCAATAAAAGTATATCAAAATACATAGACTCAAGGAACCTCACGCTAGAGAACAAAAATGAATACACGTCTTTTAGAAGAATATATAATCCAAAATAAAATAATTAAGGTCCTGCTGCTAGAGGTTCCAACCTTAGAAACCACAATCAAACCTGCAACAAAATCTGTAGGGGAGTGAGCATGAATATTTGTACCCACTATCAATATAACAAAGCATATGATATGCCCTAATATGTTGCTAAATAAGCATATAATCATATCAACTGAATAATATCAACAAATATCATTTCACAATTATAACCATAATTAATTTTCCTATCTCACCTCATTAAAATAATTTAACATTTTTCAATATCTCATATCCATATCAATAATACCAAATCAAATCAATATATGTGGTTAGGCACTCAATATTTTGCCTAGTGGACATGTGGCCATGAAATCCTAACCTATCCACACCCTCAACGTTTGCCTCATATGGCTTGAGTCTTGTAGTGAAATATGTGAATCCGCCTCTACTTTTTAGGCTAAGCCTTAGGAGTGAAATGCCCTATTTGGCACCTATCTCACTTTCTAGACTAACAAGTGCTAGACCATGAATAACCAACCCATGTTAGGTCTAGAGATCTTTTCCAAAACCAAAAATCAATACTTAGTATACATATATATATATATATATATATATACACCAATACTATGATATATTGGCTCCATGTGGGGTGAAAAAAAAACTCTAAAAATTTGGTAAAAATATTGAAAAATTGTAAAAATTATTCACTTTTTATCTCATTGCACAAATTACAAACCTACAACTTATCTCATTTTATCTCACTTTTTGTCACTCCAAATATACCCATTATAGCACACTACTCTTGCATTCTATGAGTGTTAACCCATGCGATGCGTGGAATTGTATAATTTTTTTAACAAAATATAATTTTAAATATATTATAAATACTAAGTATTATTAATTAAATTTTTAATAGACGGTCAACATGACTAATTTCATTTTAAAATTGAACTTAAAAAAAATTACTCTCTAACTTAATTAATATTTAAGCACTTCCACGCTTAACTAATAGCAAGCAATTTTTTTTTTCTTGTATTTTAAATTTAAAATAAACTAAGTGTTTTGTTATTACGAGAAGAGTTATATTTTTTAAAATTTAATTAGTTTTTTCTTTCAAGCCTAATTAATTATGTAAATATGTAAATTCTGCGATGATAGTGAACAAATAGAAAAGCATATATTTATATTTGATTCAAAGCTTTGTAAAAATAGAAAAAAATAAAATGATAAATATGAAGAGTTCCACACAGGATTTAGTAATAATTTTTTAATTAATTTCATAAAATGTCTTAAACTAAAAATATTATTATTAATTTTAAAAATATGATCAACCGACTAATTTAAATTTAAAATTAGAATTTAGAAAAAAAATACGCCCAAGACTAATTTTATTTAAAGATTTGTAAAAATAAAAAAAAGTAAAATGATGAATATATAGAGTGCTACATAAGATTTAATAATAAATTTTTAATTGGTTTTTATAAAATAACTCAAATAAAAAAATATTTTAATCACATGTACTTTATAAAATAAAACAAATATAATCAATATGACCAATTTAAATTTAAAATTATTTAGAAAGATAACTACTCATCAGCCTAATTAATATTTGATAATTTTAAATTTTAAAAATACTAAGAGTTTGTTATGAGAGAAATAACCTAATTATTATTTAATCTTTTTTGTAATCTTTAATTTAATTATATTTTTATTTGTTTTTTAATTAATTAATAAAATATTTAAATATATAAAACTATATTGAATTTATAAGTGAGTCACTATTTGAAACCAATGAGTTCATTTATATAAAATTTATAAGCAAATGGCTCCCTTTTCAGAATCCAAGCAAGTAGATCACCTTTTGAAACTCATGAGTTGTTTTACATTTATTGAAATCATTTGCCACAACTCTAGTGCATTTATATATAAAAGAAAAGATATAATTGTAGTACTTTAGCGATGTGGGAAAACTAAACAAACGCTTTAGGGATGGGAAAAGAGAAAAAATGAGAAGGAATGAAGGAAATTAAAAATAATTCAAAATCTAGAAAAAAAAAGAAAAAAAGAAAAAGTGGAATGAAGATCAAAGAGACATACCACCTAGGATTAGAATGAAGAAGAAGATGAGAGAGAAAATACATTGTTTTAGTATTATAGTATAAATGCTTATCAACTAGTGATAGCATTTATATTCCATGCAATTTAATATTTTGGTAACCTAGAACCCTCATCGATTTATTATAACTCTTAACGAATTGCGTAACCGATGGGTGAACCAGAGAGATACATGCTATCCCTCATGCACATCTCACTTAAGTTAAGAGTTGAATCCGTGTAGTCTTGATGGGAAGTATACCCACGAGCCACTCGGGATAACTTTAGGGGGCTCGATCCAATATTCATTATATGCATTATTAACATAAGTTTTACCAACTATCAAAAGTAAGATAGCATTATAATTCGACCATTTATGTGTAACATAAATGGTCTAATTCATTAATTTATCTAATCCAACCCAAATAGACCGTGTTAAGCTAAAAACATAAGCAAAATGGACAAGTTTAGGTCTGGCTGTGCGAACGAGAAAGAAGCTCTCGTGCGAACAAGGGAATAAGGTAATCTGGCACCGGCACAAAAAAGCCCCTTGCACAGGAGACACCCAGGGTCAAAGTCATGCGCATGAGAAAACACCTTACTTGCTTATGATGGGATCTAGATATTTCTAGTTCATTAGCCAATTTTTTTTGGATTTCAATTTATTACAACCAATTTAATCGTCAACCAATCATCAAATATAGTTTAAATAGGTCTAATCATGCTAGCAAAAGTTTTGAATCATAAATAATGCATAAATTTGTATTACATAGCAAATATTTCACAGGGAATGAGTCAAAATATATTCCTCTCACTATATATATTAGACTTGAATAATCAACCAAGGCAATGACCAACATGGTATTTTCATGTAATGGATGATCTAAACTTGCTCACAACTAGTGTTAACACATTTGTGCATGGTGAAAAAACCCCTACCTCAAATCGGCGCTAAAAAATGAAAAGGAAGAGAAGAGGATGATAAAAGGTGATATTGGTGAAAAAGACACCCAAGCCGAAAGATTCCACACCACCAAAGGGACACCACAACGCACAATACCAGAAACCTCACAAACAACCACCACTCAACTCTGGACTCATAGCTTAGCCCTCTTACACACAAACTCAAAATTTCTAAAATCAACTCACACACTCTCTCTCTATATCGATTTCTGATACAACTCACACTAATTCAAGTTTTCAATTCAAAGTAAAAGAAAAAAGGTATGGTGATGGTGATTGGTGATGGAAAGGCAGCTAGGCAGAGTACTTAACGTAAAACAATAAGAATCAAATCAAGCTCTAGATCAACGATAACACATTGAAAAATCAGGAAAAGCAGTCGAATAGCCCAAAATACTCAACCGTAGCTCCGAACATACTCCAACTCATATAATATAATCAAATAAATCCTCAAAATGCATAATTGTAAAGTAATAAATAATAGAAATAAAAAATCTAGGTCTTTACATAACAAACCAAAGATTTCCCATTCCTCAACCAGAGACATATTTAGCCATGAAAACAAAATTAATTTATGAAAAAAATAAAATTAGGTAATTATATATATACACACACTAGGGATGGAGGCCCACATATTGTGTATTCATTCCCTCACCCTCAGCACCATTTCCGTCTTTGACTTTCTCTTTTCTATTCATTTTCATCAATTTTATTTATATATTTATTTTTTACTTTCTCTATCTTGATAAGTTTATTCTCTTTCATGATTTAGTGGGACATTTAGAGAGAACAAAGTAATTGAATAAGAGGTTATAAAAAAACTTATTGGAGATTATTAGAATTTTAAAAGTATATTTTTGTTAAAAAAGTGAGTTGACTAATTACAGAAAAGGAAAACATGCTTTCTATTTATATATTATTATGTATATATGACTAATGTATATATCTATAATACACATATATACATTTTGAAAATATGACTAAATGTGTATAGTTATAATACACATATATAAATTTTGAAAATGCTCCAACTCTCATAATATTTTCATGAAGGATGCTTTCTCACTCTTACTCCTACTTTTTCCCATTCTTGCTTGATCAATTGGTTACTTAAATATTCTCCTCTAACCACTGGTCTAGTAGGCCAAGCCGACTTCCTCGATAAGAGATCACGCATGTTTCATTTCCTCCACATATTAAATTTTCTTAACATGCCAAAAACATAATTCTCCTCTTTTGATGCAATGCGATGATAGGGAACACGGATTGAACATCTTAATAATGATATTCTTGAACAAAATTCACAATATAGGGGCAAACTACTGTTAGGATTATGAAGACCACTCAAAACATAAATAATAAAGTATAAATATTTAATTCAATTGATCATAGAAAAACTACTAGAATTTATAGGTTTACAATGCTTAAATAAAAATGCTAATTAGAAAATAAGAAATTGAATAATATAAAATAAAGAATTAAATTGCTTCTATCACTAGAATATTCCTAACTTGATGCGTAAGCTAATTATAATGGAAAAATTAAGAAATTAGAGATTCAAAGGCGGGAAATTGCAGAATTAGCAATTTTGAGAGTATTCATCATGACCATATGTCGTGAAAATAGATCTATCTCAAAAAGTACCCAAAATGGGCATGCTATATTGACAAAATGGACACTATAGTACAAAAACAATGATCACGACAAGATTTTCTCAATTCATTCTAAAATCTTTAATTTTCATGTAATCCAAGGTAATCTCGATTGCATCGTCTTTCCTTGTTATAAATGACCTTAGACGAGTACTAAGTTGTTCAAACTTACTTATTAAGATTTTTGGTGACCTCAAGATCAACCTTGAGCCCAAATTTTCATTGAACTAAAGCTGAATTTTTATTGAATTTAAAAAGTCTTGTGTTTAATCTTATTTGTTAAAGTTTTTTATGAGTTCAAGTTTAGGATAGGTTTTTATCGAATTTGAAATTTTGTATTCAAACTTGCATCATTAGTCCATAGACAAGCTTGATCTTGACTTGGTTGCAAGAATGAGCTTGTTCGTGAACTTTTTATCCAGCCTTTTTTTCTTTGAGTTTGTTGATGAGTTTTTTTTTTTTTTTTGACAAGTTTACTCACGTGCTTATTATTGAACAAATTCAACTTACAAAAAAAACAAATAAGTGATATTTTCTAGTTAAACATATTTAATTTTTAACATTTTTTAATAAATAATAAAGAAAAAATTTCACGAATTTGTTTTTACATGTTTAAAAGAGATTATTACGAGCACTTAATTAACACTACTTGTGTGATATAAACGAGTTTGTTTATGAATATTTGAATTCAATTATTTATAGATTAAATCTTACAAATTATTCAGCTTATTAATTTAGAGTTCGTTTGGAGGCTTAGAAAAAGACAAAAAAATACCAAAAATATATTCTGCAACTTAGCTTATCAAATATATAGCATAAACAAATTCTTGATTTCGCGAGTTGGTTCGCAACACTTCCCCAAACAGTTTGCTAGGAAAACAAATGGCAGGCAATGGACAAGTCACCAGCACAGCACGCCTACGTGGGCAAGTTAGCCTCGTCATCTCTTTCCTGCTTCGGCTCGGTCGGTCACCTTCACTTTTCCCCTCTCCCATTCTCAGTTCTCGTCAATTCCAGAGAGTGAGGAGGAAAAAAAAAAAAAAAAACAAAGAGAAGGGGTGAGAGAGAGAGAGAACGCATGTCGAAGCTCTGTACGCTTCTCGCTTCGCCTACGCCCGCCGCCGGACCTTCTCCGCCATCGCAACCTCCAAATCTCTGCCGTCGTTTCGCCTCACTCCCTCTCTCTCTTCTCTCCTTTTCTTTCTCTACACTCCACTCTCAAATCCCCAACCTTTCCTCCACTCTCTCCTCGATTCGTATAGTCGTAGAAACTCTGCATTCGAGGCTTCGATTCGTCTTCCGTGACAAAAAAGGATGAATCATCGGCTGAGAAATGGAAATTAGAGAAAGAATTCAAGTCCTCCGAAAGAAAGGCCGACTCCGGGAAGTCCTAGAGTGACAATGGAAGTGTGAGAAGTTCTGAGGAGGAGTATCCGAGCGGTGAGTTTGAATTCAAGGAGTTCGGTGTTTGGAAGAAATTTCTGGTGAAGCTTCGGATGCTTATCGCATTTCCGTGGAGCGTATTCCAAGGGCAGTGTTCTCACCATGAAATTACGTGGCCAGGTTCCCATCCCCCCCCCCCCCCCCCCCCTGGTTTCTATAGTTGATTTTTCATAAATATAATTGAGAGGCAAATTCAAGAACAAGCTAATATGGAGAAACAAATTATTTGATCATGTGTTTTGATAGTAATTGTTTTATTTGGAAGGGCATGAGCTGTGCTATTGTGATCCACATTATGACAATCCTGATACGTGGACTTGGTTATGAGTCGGTATAGTCTGCAATAAAGGGGGGATGTACTAGTAACAGTAAATGAAATTCAACTCAACTCAGCGAAGATTGACAATTCTTCTTCCAACTAGTTTTGGGTATGAGAAAAGTTAATTCGTATATGCGTCAACGCTTATCTGAAAATCCTGCATTGCATCCAAGTTTTTTAAGTTTCATTTATAGTTTGTGCTTTCCAGTGTGGAGCCCGCTTTTGAGTTAAATAATTTAAGGCTTCTAGGTACATTTAGATAGACCCCGCTACCATTTGCTATCTTATGCTTTCAATTGTACTATCTGCAAAGCTGCTGCTTGGTTATGTGTGCTTGAAGGATTCGAGTTTGTGTAAATCTTAAGTTTGTGTAGAGTTATTATTGAAGGAAATCAGAAGTATGTTGGGGTTGATGTGTTAACTTATTTGTGACCATTTTGGTGAATGGCTAATTTTGCAGTTCTCCTCCATGTTCATTTTTGTGGACTTTTGGCATAAGACACTTCAATGATATGTTGAAACATATGTGGTTGTCATTATTATTATTATTATTTTTAATTAATTTCTTTAGGGATTCAAAGAAAACTGTAGAGGAAAACTTTCATACAAAAAAATTATGGTATATTGATTAAATTTTCCTTTTGAGCTATTCTATCTCTTGAGTTATTGATAAATATTGTAAAAAGAAAATATAGATGTTGTGATTGTTGACCCACATCAACAATTTTACGCACATGTAAGGTATGCTCTTCGAGTTAAATTATTCTTTGTTTAGATTCTACATCTTCTGCCTTTTATCTTATGGAAAAACTATTTACCTTTATTTTTTTTTTTGAAAGTTGAAAAACTAATTACCATCCATTGTACAATCATATCTTTCCAGAACTACGAAGCTTTATTAAGTTTTATTAAAGTTTTTTTTTTTTTTTTGATCCATAGGTAAATAAATTTTTTTTTTTCGATCCATCTTAATGTTCAAACCATTTTGATTATGCAATTGTCTAGTTTAATATTTATCACGTGCTATAATTTACTATCTAGTTTTTTTGAGGCAAAAGTAAATAAAGTTCTTTGTTCCATCTTAAAGTCAAACCATTTTGATTATGCAAATTCTCTAGTTTAATATTTATCAAGTGCTATACTTTACTACCTATGCCTCATTCTATGGCCTTACTTTTCAGTCAAGCAGTCCCAATTTATATGCAAAATTTTGTGCGTACACATATTCTCATTATTGTTTGCACTGGGGCATGTGCGGACCCAAACTATAAAAAGTGAGGGCATTCAACCCCACTGGATATGTTGTTCTTATTTTCTATAACTATTTCTTATACTGCCCCCATATACTTTTTTTGCTCCCATCGTAGAACTCTGAGTTTGCCTCCACCCAAGCCAACCTTGGGTGCGCCCCTAGTTACGGGGCAATAATGTGGACGTGTACCAAGTTTAATCCCCCCTCTCTCTCTCTCCCTCTCTCAAACACAATTTCTTTGCTTAGTTGCGGGAGCTTGCGCCTGAGCGATCCTCTCTGTAGTTCGAGACATGTGCTCCGCATTTTAGACTTGTCAATTATCTCCCTTTGAGCATGTGCTTAAGGCTAGCCAAGGATCTTTCTCTTGGCACAAACTCTATGTCTATGGTTCCCCTAAAGATCACATCCTTTGTACCATCTCCTTTCTTGCTCAAGCCAATCTATAATTGCCTGTAAAATACTCTCATGAAGTTTATGTTAGATGCTGGACCTACCAACCTCACTAGGGAGCTTTTGCCTCAAGTAACCATTACTGAGGATCCATTGCCAAAATCATCCAATAATAGGAAAACATACAGTATCACACCATCTGTGAACATCATATCATCTATGTAGTTTTGCCACATGGCTTCAGCATTGATGTGATGCTGCAGCACCGATCACAGGCCAATGGAATGGAGGCATGCATTTTAGGTCATCCTCTTCCATAAATATAAGTCCCTGCACAGGCGAAGAATGAGCAACACACACACCCCAATTTTTTGGATTCTTCAACTGCCTTCTCTTTTGCTCTCTTTTGATTACCTCAACTGTCTCCTATTTGATGTGCTTCATGCGTTGCTTCCGTGAGGGAAGATCATCAAGTAATAAAGTAACTGGTAAACTTAAGTTGTATCCTTAGTGAATGGAACTTTTATATGGTGATTTTGGACTAAACTATAACTCTTTTGTGATTTGGAACTAAACTATAAAATTGCTAGAAACTATTAAATTGAACTAGATTTGTGTCACACGTACCATGAAGGACATGTTGTGGTCGTCCAAAAATATTTTTTAGAAAAATAGAAGCAAATTGAACCTCTTTAAAAATTAAATAATGTTTCATTTTAACATAAAATGGGGAAAACGTACTTTGATCTATCTATTTTTGTAATTGTTATTTTCCTCCCTCCCAACCAAGTTTGACTGACGAGGCACAAATCTACTTAAATTTAGCAGATTTAGTCAATTTTGTATTTTAGTCTAGATCACGAGAGGGCTACTTGTTGACTTTTAAATTAGAGGAGAGTTGTGTTTTTGGGTCAAACCTAAGGGGTAAAGTATAATTACCTATAAATTTTATGAAATTAATTATATTAAAACAATATAAACATAATAAAAGAATAAATAAATGTATAATGCATAAAATATATATTGTGTTTAAGGGTTGAATGACAACATAAAAATTGTAATTGAAGAAAATAATGAAATCATAAAAGCTAAGGATTGAATGACAACATGTTGTATAGACAATAATCTTCACACTATCAATTGTGTCTAGAGTAATTGAAAAAATTTATTGATAAACTTTTTTTCCTACTGTAATAATTTTAATCACATTGAATTGAAGTTATTATGTTTAACATAATATTTATTTATTAGTTATGAAAATAGCTTAAGCGTAGTATCAATCAATTAATCACACAACTACAAGCAAAAAAATAAAGAGGCACAAAGATTTTAATGTGGAAACCCAAATCGGAAAAAAACCATGAGTCCCAAATGAAAGACTAGGCAAACTTTTTTCACCATATAAAACAGGTTGCAAAATTTATAGCTACAAAGTCACAATTGAGTTCATAATCTCTTGTGTCGAAGTTTTGCTCGAATCCATGATGTACCCTCACTGTGAAAGACAATCTTCAAATTCTTGAAGATAAAAAAATCAGTAAGTGAGGAAGTTTGACTAAGAGAATAAGAGAACTCTTGAAGCAGGTAGGCAGCTTTGATATCTTGTTCTTTGTGTAGCAACTCTAGGAGACGGTTTCCATTTATAGAGCACTCAAGCAGTCCAATCCTTCATATGATTGTATAGTTTTCTATTTCAAAATCTCTTAGGAAACTTTCCAACCTCCTTAAACATTAGGAAATCTTCCTTAAAATATTTCCAACCTCTTTACTAGGAAACTTTTCCAACCTCCATAAGTATTTGGAACCTTCTTAAATATTAAAAAATCTTTCCAACCTATACCTTTGACACCATAGCCAAATACCTAAAAATATAAGTTTGAAATCATGTTTTATTCACTAATTTGCCATTACAAATATAAACGTAACAATCTTCCCATTTGGGAATTTGTGACCAAAACAATGCTCTTATATACAATCTAAAAAATTACAACATTTCCCAATATTTAAACTTAATCAAATTAAACTCCCATTCAATATGTGAACTTGTGAACTCCCTCTTGTTCAATGTTCCTATATGAGCCTGTACATCACTTAAACAAAGCACCTAGTGAAAAGCATTAGGTTTAAAATAATATAATCAAACTCTTCTCCCCTTTTTGTCATGAAATTAACAAATATGAAACAAAGAATAAGGAATGAGAAAATAAAGGATGGAACATGAATCAAATAAAGAGAGGGGAATGGGGAAAAACATGTAACATCTAATTAAAACCATTATACAAAATACATCCAACCAACCAATTTCAAAACAAGATGAAAAACTAACGTCAACAATTGTCCAACTAACCAACTATAGTAAAAAATACATCCATCTATTCAAAATATCCACCTAACCAACATGATATATCATCCAACCATATACAATAGTCAAAATCAACGATAACATAAAAAAAATCCAACATCCAACTCTCCCTCTTTTTGTCATGACATGAATTGAACTAAAATTGAGTATACTGAGTAGCAATTTGTACTACTATCATCTCACACTGTAAAATAAATTAAATTCTCGGAGATTAAATAATGTGACAAAATTGAATGCATACCAAGGCATGCACTTGCATTACTTGAAATCTCCTGACATTAACTTATGTGTGGTGCAAAGCTATAGAAGTGATACTCCAAGTGCATGTGCGAGTGAAGAATTATCAAACCAAATACAATGG
>CM034240.1:24028553-24034264 GCA_019916065.1 Vitellaria paradoxa
TTCAATGGCCAGAGTGAAGGTACGGGATCAAATCAAATAATTGGTACCATCTAATTTAATGCCACAAATATCCAAAGGAACATTCTCCAATTTCCTATCATATGGACTCGACACATCCTTATTATCAAAAACTTCAGTCGAAACAACCTTTGGACTGTCAGACATATTGAGAAGCAAAAAATCTAGACACCAAGGAGTAGTTGAGGGCTAAATAATGAGAATAACACTTGTAGGAGAGATTTCTCAATCCAAAAATAAAAAAAAACAGCACGTGAATAGTACCGCGCGATGAACAGTGCGCGATGATGACAGTACCTGATGAATAGTACCACGATGAAGAAGATCGATAAATCAACTAGGGCACAAGATCACCCGCTCTAATACCATGTAAAGTTTAATTGTGAGGCAAGAATATAGGTTTTCTTCTCATTACTTGAAATATATACAAGAGGAGGAAAATGAAAAATTACAATAAACCCCTAACTACAAATAATTACTTGAGTGAATGTAAATAACCTACTAATTATACATAATACAGTTATACCCATAACTAAACAATTTTTATAGATTATTTTTACAGTTTTTTATATAGGTTTGTTTTATAAATTTACATTTAAGCTATTTCTAGATACAGGCATTTCTAGTATATTTATATACATGAATATTACAATTTTAGTAAAGAATTAATCATATCAATCACTCCTAATCACACCTAATCACATCTCCTATTTAGGAAACAAACAATCTAGAAATCAATCTAATCCTATTTCTATATTTACAATATCTCTTACAAAACCAAAGGAAACCAATTCACATCAACAATGGGAAAGGATGCCCGTGGTTGATACTATCAATGATTTATGGAAGGGTGACATATTCTTGTTGTTTTATGCCCATGACATCTGTTGTCAGAATTTAAAATGTATCCAAAAGAGAAGTAATAATCAAATCTTGTCATTTACTGTAGTGTATTTGATGGGGACCAAAATAGACAATTTCGATTCAAATATTCATGTCGCTCATTTAGGAATTGAGGAGTATTAGGGGAATATTCCCGTGGCTCATTTGGGAACTGAGTTGTATTGAGGGAAGTGATTTATTCACTTTCCTTAGTTTAGCAATTGATTTAGGAATTGATTTATTTACCTTCCATAATTATGTTATTTACTAACCTTAGAAAATAAGATTTGATTTTCAGCCCTAGCATATATAAAGGCTAGGAATTGTCAGAGATTGGCACCTTTGAATGAATTGAGTTGAGATTATTTTTCTTAGTTATTATTCTCTTTGTGTTCTTATTCCATTGTGCTACTTTCAGTATTCATTCATACGTTGATGACAGAATGGGGAGTTGACTGAAACCTCATAAATTAATGCTGAGCCAACATTTTGGGTAAATTTATAACATATACATCTTGGACCTTTGGCTATAGTTATAATGTATAGTCACAGTCATAACTGCTGGAGGTGTAATTGTGTGCCTTGGTAAAATTTAGCATGGGGATAATTGCTATGAGAAATTTTATTTAAGATGTTGTACATTCCATCCTAATTGGAGTATTTCCCGCTCTAGGAATTACCTAGATTGCTTAGATCGCACAGACAGTTTCATCTCACACACTATCAAAGCTTACAGATGAAATTAAGGAAGAAAAAATGAAATGAAGCCAGTCCATAGAAATTACCTAGATTGCTTAAATCTCATGGGCAGTTTTATCTTACACTCTCAATCAAAGCTTACAGATGAAATTAAGGAAGAGGAATGAAAGGAAGCCACATTGGATATGATACCCTCAATTTATTAATTTATTATTATTAAAGCTTACGGATGAAATTAAGGAAGAGAAAATGAAAGGAAGCCACATTGGATATGATACCCTCAATTTATTAATTTATTGTTATTAAGTTTTCCTAATATTAGAAATCACTTTATTGCTATATCTTCATGATTTAATCATAATAAAATATTCTCAATTTTGTATTAGCTGAAGTTTGTGTGCATATGCTGTGAGGTAATTGCAAGCCAACTTTTCTGTGGTCCCCCTAAAGGAAACCTATACAGATGTTTAGATTATATATATGAATATTTTGATTATTGTTATTGTAGGGAAATTCAATTTGGGAAATTTATATGAAAAGATTGGCTTCAATAAGGAGATCATATCAAGAGGAAGGTTTGTGGAGCTTAATGCAGCGGAACAGCGACCACTAAGGTAAGAGGCTTTATTAGTCATCCAAGGATTGTCTTATATTGACACGAAGAATCGTATATCTGTGCTACTATACATCTCTACAGTGATATTTTCAAGGTCAATCCTCTCATTTCTCTTGGCTGTAGGTGGTCCTTACCTTGTTATCCTACTAGGCTTTTCTCATTATATGGTTTGACTGATGGCTATTCGTAATCCACGTATCTTGTAGACCAGATGAAGCAGAACTCCTTGCCAAGTCTGCTGAAAATGCTTACAAACAATTTCGAGACAAAGCGGCATTTTCAAGATCAGTGACCGTATGGTCATCACTTAAAATGTAGTTATGGGTTGCATTACCCTTCCAATCACTTCATTCCAATCATTTTGTGTCAGGTGAGAAGATGGAGGAGGTAGCTCAGGGGAGAGTCTGGACTGGTAGAGATGCAGTTTCACGGGGTATAGTTGATGCTATTGGTGGGCTTTCTCATGCTGTTGCCATAGCAAAACAGAAGGCTAACATACCCCAGGACAGACAGGTTGGTTCCTTGAATTTTTCTTTTTAGTTTACCCTTCTAGAGATTTGAACAAAGATACTTACCCAAAAAAAAAATATTTGAACAAAGATGTTTTATTTTATTTTATTTTTTTAATTTGTGTGTGTGTGGTGTGTTCTCAATGAAATCTGAAGGCAAGAATAAATTAGTGGTGTTTGACTCACTTGAAAGAGAATATCACATTATTCGGATATATTTTTAGATTATTATGATTTCTATTTTAGGAATTTCATTTTGGACTTGTGGCCGTTGTCATCCCAGGGTTCTAAGTTTTTAATTTTAATTTAATTTTATTTTTTATTGGGAGGAGGGAGGTCATGAATAAATAAACAATTTTTTGCCCTGGCTGGATAGTAGGAGGAAAATGCTGTAAAAGTTCACGCAACTAAAAGAATCAACTTACCGGGGGAAAAAAAAAAAAAAGAACTAAAAGAATCTAATGTTCCCCAAATTTTCTTGGACAGTGGTGTCCAACGCTATTAGTGTGTTTGAAATTTTTTGACCACCTTTGCATGATAATAAATCTAATGTTCCCCAAATTTTCTTGGGCAGTGGTGTCTGACGCTATTACCACCTTTGCATGATAATGAAAAATAATCCCAGGCCTTCTGACAGCTAATCATTAAATACAAGGATAATTGTTTTTATACCCCTCTTAAGTATAAGGTGAAAATTACTTGTATCCTTGAACTTCAAAACCCACCTTTACACCGCTCGTACTTCAGAATAAAGTGAAACTGTTAAAAAATTCGTCAAACATACGGTTTTAACTCTTATTAACTTCAAAAATTACACTTATACTCCTGTAATTGATGTTATCTACACTCACACCCCTTAATTCCATTTGATTTTTAGTGGATATTTTTGTCTTTTTATTTAAAAATTTAACACCATTTATATTTTTACTTTATTCTCAAGTACAAGAGGGGTAAATGTAGGTTTTTGACGTTGGTCCAAGTAATTTTCACCTTAAGTACAGGGTTTAAAAATTCAATTATCCCTTAAATATACAGTGCACCTCATTTGGTTATGTGGCTCTTTTGGTCATGTAAATTACTTTGTTTTGGCAAATCCGGGAATCCACTTGCCAAAATGTTGCTTTAACGAGAGTAAATTTTCTTCCGCATTCAAATATGACAGAATCAGTCATTCACTGTATATCTATAGTCGAGTCTCCCAACAAGTGACACCTTTTTTTTGGATAAATTGGATTGTAGTTAATTTTTTTCTTGATTTGAACAGTGCATTGCCGGTCTTTCAGGCTTCTATTTGAACATTGTATCACTGTATGGACCACATCTTGAGGACTGTGTTTTATGGTTAGGAGAAATGGATCAGGTTTCCGTTTAATGAACCAGGAAAGCCTATATTTTCTATATCTTGGCTTTGTGCAGCGGTACCTGTCACCTAAAGCAGTCATTGGCTTATCTACTTTGCAGAACCTAGATTTTGTATGAGAGAAGAAGGTTCAACACCATTGTTTTCCTTTATGATTTAATAAGTTGTCCTTCACATACTATGCTTACATGTGCATGTGACAATTTCTCAAATGCTATGTTTGTTTGGAACATTGATTTTGTGGAGGGAAAGGAGAAGTGAAGGAAAATGATAAGAATACAAAGTGAAGTGAGAAAACAAAATTTATATCAATTCTTTGCTGAATTAGAAAAATGAGAATAAAATAAATAGATATCAGAAAAGTTCAACTTTTACTTGGTTAGGCATAAAAAATTGCAAAACTAGTAAATTTATTTTCCTTTCGCTCCCCCCCCCCCAAAAAAAAAATCTGTTTTCCAAACATAGTGTAAAGGATGGTTTAATAAATACGTACGGTGAATGTTCAGGTTACTCTTGGTTACTCTTGTTGAATTATCAAGACCATCGCCAACTTTACCGGAAGTCTTGAGTGGCATCGGCAATACTCTTATTGGAGTTGATAGGACACTGAAAGAACTATTACAGGACTTGGCATCTTCTGACGGAATTCAAGCTCGGATGGATGGAATCACGTTTCAGAAACTTGAGGGTGCTTCTCATGCCAATCCTATCTTAACTTTGATTAAAGATTACTTGAGTTCTTTTTGATCATGCATGGTCTGAATTCTTACTTTTCTTCTCTCAGATTTCAATTCTCCTCTTTTGTTAGCCGTCTCTTTTTCCCCCCAGTTTTGCGGTTGTTTTCTTTGTGCTTTTTTTAGCGGTAAAGTCTAGTAAATTGGATTGTTCTGCTCCATAAAAGAATACCGTGGTTCCTGCTGCTGAGGGAATATGACTCGTGTGCTTTACCTAGGCATTGTGATTTGGGGTGGTTGCTGATGGCTTGGACCCTGTCAAAAACTTCCCTTTTACAAAGGTTGTGATGTCTTTGCAAAACAATATCACTAAAGCATATTTGTTTTGGAGGTGACGGGAAGGTAAATTTTATTGGGCAAATTTTTGTCTTTCATTACATTAGTTTGAAAGTGGAGGTAACAATTACAATACAATAGGATAACTTGTTATTGGTGGGAGGTGGGTAATAAAAAGTAATTGAAAATTTATACATTTTTTTCATTTCTTCTAGTAAAAAGTTCTCTCTGAATTAACTCTTTCTTCTTAAATATTTTTGACATTCCAAGTATAATATTTACTTTCTCAATCTAAACATAAACATAAGTATCACAAACTTATTATCCTTTTAATTATTATTGAGGTAGTAATTATTCTGTAGTCTTTTATTTTAAAAATTTTCATCTCGCACTTGGACATTGATTATCCAGTTTCCTCTCTTTTCAATTAGTAAGCTGCTACAACATTCGCTCTTCCCACGTGTACAAAAATGACATAAGATAATTGAATAGAAAAAACTAACATGTCCACAATAATAGGAGGAATTCGCTAAATCAAATAATGCTATCATGACTTAATGCTTTGAGAAGCATCAAACAATCTGATTCACGCTTCAGCGCACACTGGAACTGGGTTG